>CM065688.1:467022-499055 GCA_017654935.2 Phymorhynchus buccinoides
AAATCACATTGATACATGGTGCAAGCGATCTCGCATTCTGCCTATCCGCACTACAGAAAACTTTCTGTGCATTGCGCACGGTATGCTTGAGTAGATATTGATATACTCTTCTTCTTCGATCTTTCTTGATGTTTTTTTCCATGAAATAACTTTGCAAACTGAATCGCTGTCACCCGTCCGAATGCTTTCTCTCGCTGCCATTTTGGTCATGCTAATGTCGGACGGCGCATGCTAGCCCTACTTGCCGTGCGCCTATGTGAACTGGAGACAAACCGATATAAATATAAGACTCCCTCCCACGTAACATTGCCCTTCTTTGTAAGTATTAACATTACCTCCCTTGTACTTATTACAGTGCCCTTCTTTGTAAGTATTAACATTACCTCCCTTGTACTTATTACAGTGCCCTTCTTTGTAAGTATTAACATTACCTCCCTTGTACTTATTACATTGCCCTTCTTTGTAAGTATTAACATTACCTCCCTTGTACTTATTACAGTGCCCTTCTTTGTAAGTATTAACATTACCTCCCTTGTACTTATTACAGTGCCCTTCTTTGTAAGTATTAACATTACCTCCCTTGTACTTATTACATTGCCCTTCTTTGTAAGTATTAACATTACCTCCCTTGTACTTATTACATTGCCCTTCTTTGTAAGTATTAACATTACCTCCCTTGTACTTATTACATTGCCCTTCTTTGTAAGTATTAACATTACCTCCCTTGTACTTATTACATTGCCCATCTTTGTAAGTATTAACATTACCTCCCTTGTACTTATTACATTGACTTGACTATCACACAAATTGGCTTCTAAAATCAGGAAGCCACAAGTTGTTGTACCCCCCCAAAAAAAACCCAAAGAAACAACAAAAGCCATAAATATTTGCACTCCCAAATCCGGATCATTCCGGAAAATAAGCACTCCTGCATACATCACTAAAAATCATACATACATACATAACACAAGAAATCTAGGGTTACCTTGTGCATACAGAGTGAGAACGGCTTGAATGGAGATGTTAACACTCTGAAACTGGTACTGCTCAAACATCACCTGTCAACACACACACACACACACTGCAAGTGCAATCATCATCAATGTGAACACAGTCAAACTGGAACTTCTCAAACATCACCTGTCAACACACACACACACACACTGCAATCATCATCAATGTGAACACTGTCAAACTGGTACTGCTCAAACATCACCTGTCAACACACACACACACACACACACACACACACACACACTGCAATCATCATCAATGTGAACACTGTCAAACTGGTACTGCTCAAACATCACCTGTCAACACAGCAAAACGAGTCATCCTGGTCTTTTAAACACAAAATGTCACAAATAAATTATTAGTTAACCAGGCACCCAATAACTGATCATTTTTCTTTCTGGTTATCTATATCTGGGACACACCAAAACAACTGCAGTTTTAACATTATTGCTTCTTGCTCTCAGGATTTACTTTTAACAATCATACAATAAGTGAATTACTGGTATACATTTTTTTTCAAGCAGACATTCTTTATTTTAGGGTTCCCACTTTAGAAACTGGGAAAATAGTCAGTTTTTTTCCACAGTTTCTCAAGGAGATATTCGAATTTTTCAACGGTCACTGAATCAAGTTTCTCTCTCTCTCCCTCTCCCTCCCTGCCTACCACTCTCTCTCTGTCCGTCTGTCTCCCTCTCTCCTTCAGCCACCCACTGTCCCTCTCTTCCCCTTCTTTCTTTCTCACACACCCATATCCATCATTTTGCCTCCCACCCTCCCTGCCTGCCACTCTCTCCCTCTGTCCGTCTCTCTCTCTCTGTCCGTCCGTCTGTCTGTCTCCCTCTGTCCGTCCGTCTGTCTCTCTCTCAGAAAACCAAAAAGGAGGAAAAAAGAAGCCTGGGGTTCGGGGCCCGGTGCGGGCTACATCAGCAAAAGGATAACAACTTCTGTTTTCAGTTTTGCAAATTGCAGAGTAATGTCTAATGATAAATAGAGCAGTCTTGGCTGCCCCAAACAGTAACCGGAAATGTCCATTTGAAAAAAGAACCAACAGAGAACAAAATATCAATCAAACTTTTTGCCGTATTTACGATTCAACACAAAACCTAACACCCCTACCCGCGCCCCCCAATTTTCTCAATGGATTTCCACTGATCTCCAAAATGACCCCTGGGGCCACCAAAAAGGAGGACATCCTCCAATTGGAGGAACAATCTCATCTCTGTCTCTCTCTGTCCATCTGTCTGTCTCTCTCTCTGTCCGTCTGTATGTCTCTCTCTCCATCTCTGTCTGTCTCTCTCTCTCTCTCTGTCCGTCTGTATGTCTCTCTCCATCTCTGTCTGTCTCTCTCTCTCTCTCTGTCTGTCTCTCTCTCCATCTCTGTCTGTCTCTCTCTCTCTCTCTCTGTCTCTCTCTCCTCTCTGTCTGTCTCTCTCTCCATCTCTGTCTGTCTCTCTCTCCATCTCTGTCTGTCTGTCTCTCTCTCTGTCTGTCTCTCACCTCTACCATTTTCTCCCTGTTTTTCATGGGGTTCATGGGCGGTTCAGTCAGCAGGATCCTACAGTTGATATCTTTCCCTATCTATGTGAGTCTGTCTGTCTGTCTGTCTCTCCATCTCTCTCTCTGTCTGTCTCTCTCTCCATCTCTGTCTGTCTGTCTCTCCATCTCTGTCTGTCTCTCCATCTCTCTCTCTCTCTGTCTGTCTGTCTCTCTCTCACCTCCACCATTTTCTCCCTGTTTTTCATGGGGTTCAGGGGCGGTTCAGTCAGCAGGATCCTGCAGCTCTTGGGGTCTATGTCGAGTCGCTCAGGGCCGAAGGTGTGGTCGTACAGGTGAATCATGTCATCCCAGTTCCTCACAATGCCGTTGTCCATGGGGTAGTTCACCTCCAGCATCGACCTCAACTGACTGGCTTCATCCCCCACCATCAAGTCCTGGAGTGAATCAAATCAAATCAAATCATGATTCTGTTGTCCATGGGGTAGTTCACCTCCAGCATCGACCTCAACTGACTGGCTTCATCCCCCACCATCAAGTCCTGGAGTGAATCAAATCAAATCAAATCATGATTCTGTTGTCCATGGGGTAGTTCACCTCCAGCATCGACCTCAACTGACTGGCTTCGTCCCCCACCATCAAGTCCTGGAGTGAATCAAATCAAATCAAATCAAATCATGTCGACCCCAATTCCCCGCTATTCTGTCGTCCTTGGGGTTCCCCCTGAAGGGATACTGGGGGGTCTTTGTACAAATAGTCCCCCCCCCCCCCCATTTTCTGTCATTCAGTCAGGTGCAGAGCTGCATGTATAAATAACTAATATACAATTCACAAATCACAGAGAAGACAGTATAAATAAAACTATAATCACCTTAACTTCATACTGTGTTAGTGTGTATGTCAGTCACTCATTTCCGACCATGACTGCTAGTGCTACTAGTGCTAGATAGCAGAGGGGGCACATGCTATTCCGGCGGGCTGGGATAGAATGTGTTCATAGCGGAGATACAATGCACTACAGCCTGAGCAAATCCCACAATGCACAGCACAATCACCTTGACTTCGATGTCTCCAATCTTGGAGGTGGATCGGATGATGGGTCGTCCCACCAGCGAGGGGAAGATGTGGGCCGGGAAGTTGGACCCAGCGTAGCCACACTTGACAAACTGAAAATCATCAACATATTCCTTAAACAAGTTAAAGCATGTAAAGTACATCATACTACATGGACCCCGCGTAGCCACACTTGACAAACTCAAAATCATCAACACATTCCTTAACTCTTTCTATACTAACCTGCGCTCTCGTCGCAGGGCATGCACACAACGCCTCGTTACTAAGGTAACGGGATATCGCATGTGAACTTTAAAAATTCATAGTTCATAGGTTAACAGTCATGCGTGCTTCAAAGTGGCTCAGAGGGCTACTACTACGTTTCATTCATGCCTCTGACACTGATTGGCTGGCTGCCGGATATTTTGGGACCTTAAAATTATATTTTCGCTATTATGAGTGTGCCTGGCTTGACAAAACATGCATTTATTTTAAAATATCACAAATCAAAGCTAATCAAGTGGATGCTTTGAAACTGTTGCAGGTGTTAGTACTGTATATTGTGTACATATTGCCTAAATGTCACGTTTGTATCTGTTACCATTATTTAGAAAATAATTTTTTGGCAACCGATGCAAATCGGCCAGTACAGAACGCTTGCAAAGGGAAGCAACTGGCCAGCATGGAATGAGTTAAAGCATGTAAAGTACATCATAAGACATGGACCCCGCGTAGCCACACTTGACAAACTGAAAATCATCAACACATTCCTTAAAGCATGTAAAGTACATCATAAGACATGGACCCCGCGTAGCCACACTTGACAAACTGAAAATCATCAACACATTCCTTAAAGCATGTAAAGTACATCATAAGACATGGACCCCGCGTAGCCACACTTGACAAACTGAAAATCATCAACACATTCCTTAAAGCATGTAAAGTACACCATACTACACGGACCCCGCGTAGCCACACTTGACAAACTGAAAATCATCAAAGCATGAAAGGTACTTGTTGGTTTTGGAACAATAGCAAATTTACTCACAACATGTCAGAGGTTCCGTTAACTGAGGTTCCGTTTAAATAAATACAGGGCTCCCCATTTTGCTTGACCATAGAGGGTATTTTCACCCCCAGGAAGCAGCTATAGAGGGTCTCTTCACCCCCAGGGTGAACTTATAGAGGGTGAAAAATCAACCAGTCTAGAATGATCAAGTACTATCATGACCTGACCTTCACCTTTGTGAGCTGATGAAAGTGGCAAGTTGGACCGCGCTATCAGCATGCACATCATGGCTTCGGCCCTGGTGACGTCATTTTGCAGACCTTGCTTTGACTCTTCTTTCTTCTTCTCAATGAAGTTCTGCAGGAAGTTACTGCTTCCTTTCAAAACGCTCACCAGATCTTTGTGCGCCCCTTACACAGTTACAGTGTTTAGCGCAGTCAGCCAAACCAGCGTCACTGACAGTAAAATCATTTACGCACACCGTGCAAAAAGCGTGATGCTCCCCACCCCCCTCTTCGATGCTATGATGCATCTATAGAAACTCCCGATGGTAGCTCGACAGATATTTCTGGTTCGCAGTCCTCGGAGTTGCTGTTCTAGTTGGCTTGGTCTTTTTAGCTTCATTTTCCGATTCTACTTCTTCCACCTCTGATTCGTTGTCCGTTTCGTGTCTTTTTCGCTTTTGCTGTGCACCGCAATCCACTTTTTTCCTCACAAGAACTGAAGCAAACTTTCTCTCAACTTGTGCGCGCCAACTGCAAAGCAGTTTGAAGCTGACTCGAAGGAACGCATCGGGTGCCTCAAACTGAACGGATCTGTGTCCTTGACAACGCTCGCTCGAAATTCAAAGCTGCCGGTAATGAAAATGCGGAGTTTGCTATTTCGAGTCGTAGCTGCGTAGCAGACACCCTAATTTCGTAGCATGCTACGCCAAAATCGTAGAGTAACCAGGTCTGTCACGCACTTGGCAGATTTATAGTGCGTCTCATAACCTTCGAGTAGTAATTATAGTGCGTCGTTTCACCCCCAGTACGAACTTTTAATGCGTCTGTCACGCACATTTGCCGCACAGAATGGGGAGCCCTGTTAATGACATAAATCAGGTAAAAGAGGAAAATGAATATGAAAAAAAAGGAAAGCTCTGAAAAAACAACTTTAAGCAGCAATGCCCCTCAAAAAGTGCACATCATCAACAAGCACATTTTTGAAGAGAAAAAAAGATTGCACTCTCACAAAAGAAATAAACAAAGCCAGTGAGAAAAAAGACAAAAAAACCAATAAAGACAATTAGACATAACTTTCTGTCATACATGATACAGCTGTATAGCTGCATTCACAAATTATTTTTATAATTGACAAGCAAATTGATAAGATTATGAATATAATTATTATATCAACTCATGACATGGGCCATTAATCCATCACCCTCTCTCTACATTAACCCCCCCCCCCCCCCCCCTCTCTCTCTCTCTCTCTCTCTATATCTTAAAAGCCCAACTCTCAATGAATTCTTGGTATAGTAAGCTTACATGTCAAACACATGAGATTTGAAATGTCCAAATGTCAACACACACTGTGACACACGCACACTCTCTCTCTCTTGTCAAATAAAGTTTTCCAGTGTCCAGTCTCTCTCTGTCTCTCTCTCTCTCTGAAAAGGGCAAAAGAAGAAAAGTGCCTAGATCTAGATCTACTTCTTGCGGTCCTTCATGTCAAGGAAACGATCACAAGCAGTGCCAACACTGAACTCCCCCACCCCCTTTGCATGCATCTTCAGCATCATGAGACGGGTAACGGTAACCCTATGCAGACGACTGCGCCTGTTAATTTTGATCCAGTTTTGCACACTGAAGCCACGCTCGGCTGGCACTCTGCTGCCAGGAATGACCACGATACTAAAACAGCCTAGGACTACGTCATTGCTTTCACTGATGAAGCCACGCTCGGCTGGCACTCTGCTGACAGGAATGACCACGATACTAAAACAGCCTAGGACTAGGCCTACGTCACTGCTTTCACTGATGAAGCCACGCTCGGCTGGCACTCTGCTGACAGGAATGACCACGATACTAAAACAGCCTAGGCCTACGTCACTGCTTTCACTGATGAAGCCACGCTCGGCTGGCACTCTGCTGCCAGGAATGACCACGATACTAAAACAGCCTAGGACTAGCCCTACGTCATTGCTCTCACTGATGAAGCCACGCTCGGCTGGCACTCTGCTGACAGGAATGACCACGATACTAAAACAGCCTAGGCCTACGTCACTGCTTTCACTGATGAAGCCACGCTCGGCTGGCACTCTGCTGCCAGGAATGACCACGATACTAAAACAGCCCAGGACTAGCCCTACGTCATTGCTTTCACTGATGAAGCGCGCGCATGCGAGGCCTATTCCTGTCGCTGACCAAGCCCTGCCAGCAGGAGAGCAGCAGCAGCTAACGACCCACTAGGCCTACAGGAAAATAATGCTTGCCGTCCTCCCGGCCGTAGCCATGTGGGACAGGCCTACAGATAGTCATGGGGATACCAGTAGCAAGTGAGCGGATAGCATTTTGGTTTTTGGGCTGGAAATATTTTACCGTGCCGGCAGATATTTATCGGTTCCTGGGACCAGTAGCTCAAATCTTTTTCGGTATTCTGCTTTCAGTTTCACAATCGGTATTTTACCGATATATGTCGGTAATTGCGATCGTTGCAATATCCTTAGCATCGTTTATTCCTTCGAAATAATTCGTTGCGTGAGAGAAATAATGTTGCGTCAGAGAAACAGAATCTCTGTCTGTCTGTCTCTCTCTGTGTCTGTCTGTCTGTCTCTCTTTCTCTCTATCAGTCTGTCTGTCTCTCTCTCTGTCTGTCTTTCTCTCTCTCTCTGTCTGTCTGTCTGTCTGTCTCTCTCTCTATCATGTCTGTCTGTCTGTCTCTCTCTCTATGTCTGTCCGTCTCTCTCTGTCTGTCTGTTTATCTCTATATCTGTCTGCCTCTCTCTCTCCGTCTGTCTGTCTCTCTCTCTCTATACATGTCTGTCGCTCTCTCTATGTCTGTCTGCCTGTCTCTCTCTCTCTGTCTGTCTGTCTCTCTCTGTCTCTCTCTGACGTATTTCATCCCTGTGACTCAAGATGTAGTTAAACGGACAATTCTTTCTTCTCCACTCAAAACCTGTGAACTCGACCCATTTCCCTCTGACTTGCTTGTAGAATCTCTTGACATTTTGTTGCTTTTCATCACTGACATCATGAATGCATCCCTCACTTCTGGGACCTTTCCTGATGAGTACAAGTGCTCTTTGGTAAAACCTCTGCTTAAGAAACCCTCGCTTGATCCTGATGACTTGAAAAATTATAGACCAGTTTCAAATCTCCCCTTTTTGTCTAAAGTACTTGAACGCCTTGTTCTTTTGCAACTAAACGAACATTTGACTCGCAACAATTTACTCAGTTCCTTACAGTCAGCATACAGACCCCATCATAGCACCGAAACCGCCCTTCTTAAGATCATGAATGATATCCTAACATCCCTCGACAATGGTAAAATGTCCGTCCTTACTTTACTAGACCTCTCTGCCGCTTTCGATACTATTGACCATGCTATCCTACTAAACAGACTTTCCTATTCCTTTGGCATTTCTGGCTCTACTCTCTCCTGGTTTAAAGCCTATCTCTCAAACAGAACTGAAACAATCTCAGTAACAGGCCATAAATCCACTCCATCGACTGTTAAGTATGGCGTTCCCCAGGGCTCTGTCCTGGGACCTGTGCTTTTTGTATTGTATACGCAACCCCTTTTCAACATTGTTAAGAATCATTCTGTAAATCATCATGCCTTCGCTGATGATAATCAGCTATACACTGAAACAACTCTTTCTGACTTCGACTCCACTGTTCAAGGTCTTCAAGGATGTGTCAGTAATGTCAAAACACTGATGAATGAAAACAAACTCCAATTAAATGACAGCAAAACTGAAGCCATCATAATGACTTCTAAAAGACTCTCTGTTGACAGGTCCCTTCCATCTTCCATAAGGATAGGCGACTCAGATATTGATTTTGTTCCTTCTGTCAAAAACCTGGGCGTCACTATCAATTCCAACCTTACAATGAAAACACATGTGAACAATGTCTGCAAAATAGCCTATCTACAGATTCGTAAGATAAGTTCTATTCGCCACCTCCTTACCACTCAGGCAACACAAACTCTCGTCTGTTCTCTCGTCTTGTCTAGGCTAGACTATTGTAACTCTCTGTTATTTGGTTGCCCGCAGTCCTCAATCCAGAAACTTTAGAAAGTTCAGAACGCAGCTGCAAGATTGATTTTCAAAGCAAAAAAGACACAGCATATCACCCCGCTACTTCACACTCTTCACTGGCTTCCAATTTCTGCTCGAATTCAGTACAAGGTCGCATGCCTCACCTTCAACTCTATTAATGGAACTGCCCCTCAGTATCTCACTGACATTGTACAAACCTACACTCCCACCCGACATCTCAGATCTTCCTCCGACTCATGCCTGCTCTCCACTCCCCGTATTAAAACTAAATCCTTCGGTGAATCTTCTTTCTCGTACTCTGCTCCCTCGGTCTGGAATAGCTTACCACACAGTGTTCGCCACTCTTCCTCTGTTCAGTCTTTCAAAACTTCTCTGAAAACTCATCTTTTTGAAACCTCATACTCTCACCTCTAATCCACATAGTCCTTGATGATATTACCCTGCAGTATGTGTGTGTGCGTGCGTGCGTGCGTGTGGTGGGGGGGGGGAGGTGGAGGGGGGGAGGGCGAGAGAGATTAATACATGCATTTTGTATGAACAGTCTCACTTATTTTTAATGTTTATATTCATTGATACTTGTCTTCATGTTGATTATTCTTGGCTTGGTGTTTATCTGTATGTTAGTGTTTAGGCCTTTGTCCAGCGCTTTGAGCACCCTGCAAAGGGAGTTAAGCGCTCTATAAATAACCATTATTATTATTATTATTATTATTATA
Organism: Phymorhynchus buccinoides; assembly: GCA_017654935.2. Taxonomy (NCBI): domain Eukaryota; kingdom Metazoa; phylum Mollusca; class Gastropoda; order Neogastropoda; family Raphitomidae; genus Phymorhynchus; species Phymorhynchus buccinoides. The sequence goes on from CM065688.1 coordinate 476,576, forward strand.
TATATATACATGTCTGTCGCTCTCTCTCTCTCTCTCTGTCTGGAAAAAAGGCTTTGCTTTTGTAAATATGTATGCTAATTCTGAATTGAAATACATAGTAGGCATATTAACTAGTTTGTTTAAATACATAACCATAATTAAATGAGCTAACTTAATTATGTACTTAACATGAAATTTGTAAGAAGTTAAATGTCATTATTTGATTTTGTGTACTGTATTCCTTTTGATTAGTTTAATTTCTGTGGATATTTGAATGACGTTTAATATAATTATTATAGTATTAATATACTAACCCTATCCCCTCCTCCCATAACAATGTATTGTGGCCCATGGCCGATGTACATTAAAATAGTTCTGAGTTCTGAGTTCTCTCTCTGTCTGTCTCAGTCTTGTCTGTCTTTATTTGTCTCTGTCTGTCTATATTGTCTGTTTATCTCTCTTAACTCTCTGTCTATTTGTCTTTTCATATGTTTGCCTGTCTGTGTGTGTGTGTGTCTCTCTCTCTCTCTCTCTCTCTCTCTCGAGTCTCTCTGCTATTGCATTTAAGGCAGCAGACACTTATATATATTCTGAATAAAGTTGGTAGGATAGAATTTTGTTCCGTAAACCTGTCAACTAAACAACGTGTTATTTTGACACGCCTGTCTATAGTAAACACTGTTGCCAAACGGAGCCAGGTGGCTCCAGTGAGAAAAAAGCATGGCACCACGGCGGCTTAGCGTCCCTCCCTCCTTTATTAGGCTAAGCGCCATGACAGGCCGTTCGTCCAGTAACGTCGATGGTCAGTATGTTAGAAACGTTAGAACATGTTCTGGGTTTTTTAAGACAAGAAGTGTGCATGCTTTGCTTGAACGGTAGAACTAGAAGCAGTGACAAAAGCTCTAAAAACAAACACATGACAGGGTACTTGGCAGTGAATGTCTTTGCATTGGGTGTGAGTGTTGCGTGTCAATGTCTTGAGCTAGAAGAGTTAATCAAATGTCAAAATCCCTAACTACTAGTAGAAGTACTACTTCAGCATTTTTTGGACAAGACAATCCGTCACTGCCGTGTTCTGACTGATCTGGCTCTTTTGACGTAATCGTGAATAGTCTATCATGTCTGCGCCAAAAACAACATTTAGCATTTGTCAGCAGTAAGCAGTTATTTACTAATGAACAAGGGAGATATATGTCAGTTATTGCCGGTTACGGCAGGTGGACATCATTGGTAGAAGAAAAACAAATTATTGATAAACCGGCATTTTTGCAGACTTCTTCCGGGTTAGAAACCCACATAAAATTCACATTTGCACTGACGCAACTTACAGAAAACTGGAACTAAAAGTAAGCATACTTACCCCTGTGCCATTATCACACACTATAATTTTCCTCCCTTTGTTATCCATAGCAGATTTCGTTCGATTTTCTCAGTTTGTTATTTTGGTTTACATGGGAGCCATTGATCAAACCGGAAGCCACTGAATGAGTAATTCTGCTGAAAACAATACCGCTTGTGATTGGTCCGCTAAAATCAGTCGACCAATAGTTATCTCTGTCATATTCGCCGTATAAACAAATGAACACAAAGTTTGGCTACAATTTGTCGTTTTTCAAGAGTAAATGTGCATCCTAAACTAGCAAATCCAGCGATTGAAGGCAGCAAACTAAAGAAATCAAAACATAATACACTTTGAAAACACTTAATCATTGTAGAAGCACTGCAAGTTAAATCCGCAATTATGTAAAAACACATTCGACGTGAGAGAAAGTGGGCGTTTCCCCTCAGTAAATCTTAGTTTCTTGACAAAGTTGTTGAAGTTGAACTTCAGACGTGGTTGAGGCACCAGATGAGACACAGAGAGAGACAGGGACAGAGAGAGAAAGTCGGAGAGAGACAGAGACACGGTGGAAGCTGAGTCCCTGGATGACCTCTTCAGGTCCAGATCGACTCAGCTCCCAAGTCTGATTCGACCACCGCAACTCCACCCCCCCTCCCTGATTCCCCCCCCCCCCCCCCCCCCCCCCCCCCCCCCCCCCAATTTTCTACAGCTATTTCTGTTTCTCTCTTCTGGTCTGGCGACTGCAGTGGGCCGACTGGCCCAGCATTAAGCTGGGTTGGGGCCGGACTAGGTCCCCAGCTTGCTGGCGGTTATTCAGTGCATCCCTCCCCGCCCCCTCTTTTGTTTGTTTTGTGTATTTATTTCTTCTAATCATTTATGTCTATTTACTAATTACTTATTCTTTATCTATTATATTTCTAAATTACTGTGGCGTGGCTGTGCGCACGACCATCATTTTTGTGTTTTGTCCCCCAACATTATTATTATTATTATTCTGAGCATTTATACACCTAATCAAATGAATGCCATATACCCCGTTTACAATAAATAATTGAAAAGAAAGAAAAATATAATAAATAACAATGAACAAACAAGCATACATGAGCACACAATACACGCCCCCACCCCCCCACATACACACTTTTTAAGCCAGGTCATGACGGGAGAGATCAGTTGCTACTTTGGAAAGAGGTGAGTTTTCAGATGGTATTTGAATGTGGTCAGAGAAGGCGAGTGTCTGAGAGAGTGGGGCAATTGATTCCAAGTGGCAGGGGCTTGATTGGCGAAAGAGCGTTGGCCAAAGGTTTTAGTGTGGGATACGATAGAGGCGGGTGTCAGATGACGAGCGCAGAGATCGAGGTGAGGCATAGAGATAAAACAGATCAGTGATATATTCAGGGCAGGAGGACTCGACAGATTTGAAGCAGAGAGAAGCAATCTTGTAGGATATTCTTTGCTGAACAGGGAGCCAGTGGAGAGAGAGCAGCAATGGAGTTACATGGTCATATTTAGAAGAGCGGAAGATGAGGCGCGCAGCATGATTTAGAACTTTAGTGAAATGTGTTGATGAGGTGTGAGGGGAAAACAGACAAACGTGCATGACAGTAATCAAGGCGGGATAGGACAAATGCTGAGACAAGAGGCTTTTGTAGTGTCTTCTGAAAGGAGATGGCGGCTAGAAGCAATTCGACAGAGTTCAAAAAAGCAAGTACGACAGACATTACTGACATGCTGTTGAAAGGACAGGGTTTGATCGAGGGTGACACCAAGGTTGCCGGCAGAAGGACTGAGAGAGAGAGTGATAGACGAGTCAACAAGTTTGATGGCGGATGGGAGGGAAGGGTGGTTTTGAAGCTTTGGTGGGGTGATCAAGATCAGTTCAGATTTCTCCTCGTTAAGTTTCAGTTTGTTTGTTGTCATCCGGCCAGTCCTTCAGGCTGGCTACACAGGATTGGGTGCTTTGAGTCATGAGAAGGAAGGCCAGAGACATACAATTGATTATCGTCAGAGAAAGAATGATGCTGGAGCAGGTGTTTTTGAACAATAGAGGAGACAGGATAGGTGTAGAGAATGAAGAGTAGAGGGCCCAAGACAGAACCTTGTGGCACATCGAAATTCAGAGAAGTAGGTTTAGAAGAAAGACCATGGACAGAGACGACTTGTTGACGATCAGTGATGTAGGAATTGAACCAGTTCAGGTCTGTGTCAGAAAATCCAAAAGAGTGACGTAGGATGGAAAGAAGGATAGTGTGGTCAATAGTGTCAAAAGCTGCAGACAGGTCCAAGAGAGCCAGAAGTGAGAGATTGCTACAGTCAATGGCAGTCAGTATGTCGTTACAGATTTTGAGAAGAGCAGTCTCAGTACTATGGCCAGAGCGGTAGGCAGTTGAATGGGACAGATAAGGTTGTTGGAGTGTAGGTGGTCTAACAGCTGATCAAGAACAACTTTCTCTAGAACTTAGGCAAGAAACGGAAGGTTTGATACAGGTCTGTAGTTCTTTCAGTTATCATGATCAAGTGTGGGCTTTTTCTAGAGAGGTCTTATAATTGCAGATTTGAAAGATGATGGAAAGGAACCGGTAGAGAGGGAGTGATTGGTGATGGTGGTGATGTGAGGGAGAAGAGTGTCAAGACAATGGGTGAGAAAAGAAGCTGGCAGTGGGTCAAGTTCACAAGTCTTGATACCAGATTTCATAATAATTTTCCTTAAAATGCTTCACACAGGTTGGAAAGAGAAAGGGGGTCATGATAGGATACATATATGGTTGTTAGTCAAGTGATAGTCTAAGGTTAGAGATCTTGTTGACAAAAAAGTCAGAGAAAGCCTGTGGGAGTTCAGAAGGTGGCAGGTTAGAAGGAAGAGGAGAAGTCAGCTTTACCAAGAAGAGTGTTAGTGATGTTATACAGCTGTTTGGATGTGGAGCATGTAAGAATTTTGACATTGTAGTAAGCAGATTTAGCAGCATCAACAAGGCTATTAACAGATTTGTTGGCAGTTTGAAAAATCTGTTTATGTACAGTCAGACTGGATTTGAGCCACTCTCTCGGCTCTGCGTCTCTCACACTTGGCTTCTTGCAGCTGAGGCCCGACGGAGGAGAACCAAGGAGAGGGTGGCCTCTTGGAGACAAGGCGACCACGAGCAGGAGCATAGAGGTCCAGGAGCCCAAGGAGGAGAGAGTTCAGGTCATCATGGGAGGTTAGTGGTGAAGAAGCGAGACGAGACTGAAGGTCAGCCTCAAAGAGTGTCATGTCAACAGCGGAGAGGTGTCTGGCGAGAACGTAAGTTTTGCGAGGTGGAGGGCGGGTCAGTAGGAGCTCGGCAACGAGACAGACGTGGTCAGAAGGGAGGGTATGGTCAATAGCGATGGACTTCACTATGGCCTGGTCAACCCTGTGGATTATGTTGTCCAGAGTGTGACATTTGTCGGAGCGTGAACACACTGGACCAGGCCATAGCAGTCCAGAAGATCGATGACTTTGGAGGTGGTGGAGTCAGAGGGGCGGTCGAAGTGGATGTTGTAGTCACCAGCGATGATGTAGGACCCACGGAGTGATTTGCAGTAGGTCAGCAGATCGGGGAGTTCGTCAGTAAAGGTGGAGTCAGTCATGCGGTTTTTAGAGCTTGGGGGAGGACGATACAAACACAGAAGATGGAAAGTTTGGTGGGGGAAGGTAAGGGTGACTTGGGCCAGTTCGCAGGTGTGGGTGAAGGGAAGGCAGACTTGGTTGAGAGGAAAGGGGATAGTGAATCGGCGACGACAAAATGCCGCCGCCATGGAACTGACGGGGGAAGGAGAGGGTGTGGTGGCCGGGGGGGGGGGGGGGGGGAGAACATCGGCAGAACCTTCAACCTGATGAAGGAGGCTGATCAACGGGAAGAAGAAGAAGAGAAAGAGATACAGAGAAAGAGACAGAAATACAGAGAGAGAGAGAGAGAGAGAGAGAGAGAGAGAGAGAGAGAGAGAGAGAGAGAGAGAGAGAGAGAGAGAGAGAGAGAGAGAGAGAGAGAGAGAGAGAGAGAGAGAGAGAGAGAGAGTGAGAGAGAAAGATAGAGAACACTTGAACAATTTTTAATGTTTCAGGCCCCAGGCCTATAACATTTGAGGTGCAGTGCACACGAAGAGTAGAAAATAAACAACTAAAGAACAAGAGAGAGAGGATACAGAGAGAGACAGAGAGAGAATACAGAGAGACAGAGAGAGGATTCAGAGAGAGACACTGAGAGAGAGAGGATACAGAGAGAGACAGAGAGAGGATACAGAGAGAGGATACAGAGAGAGACAGAGAGGAGAGAGAGAGGATTCAGAGAAAGACACAGAGAGAGGATACACACAGAGAGAGAGAGGATACAGAGAGAGACCGAGAGAGAGGGGTGTGGGAGAGACAGTCGCACGCACGCACACACACACACAAAAGTAATATATTTTACATATGTCACTGCCCCTTCCAGCCTGTACCTTAGCAGGCCTATGAATTGCCGGGCCTGTGACTTAGCGGGCCCCTCCGTTCTGGAAAGAGTTGGGTGTGGGGTGTGGAGGAAGCATGGTTTTCGTGATCAGAAAAAAGGGACAAGAGTCTTAGTATTATTTTTGTTAAAACCTCTTCTGTCATAATTTATATTAGGAGAAACGCGGCTGACAGACAGATAAATCTGAATACTCTCCCTTTACTCGCAGACGAGTTGTTTTTCCGTTGAGAGAGATTTGCCTCCCTTTGGTTAGCTCGTTGACATGCCTCTTGCCATAAAGCAGAGTAGGGGGCGCTGCTATCCCGTTGAGCAGGGCTAAGAATTTGTTTATAACGAAGATGCCTTGCCCATGGTACATCCCCGCTCCCTCGGCCAAAGGTTTTAGGACAGCTAGCGTTGGGGAATCTCCCCAAATGGGCTAACCAATCCCTTTGGCTGCAGCACCAGAGGAAGCGCAAATGCCCCCTAGTTTGAGAGTCCTAGTGTTGTACAAAAGACTGACCTGTATGAGTTCTCAATACTGTAGAGAATCCCTTTTGTGTACAGCTCTCCGTTTGCTATTGGCCCCTATATTTATTACATGCTAGTGTCAACCAGTAATGAAACCATTTGATTAGAGTATAGTTGGGTTGATCAATACGTCATGGCATGACACATCTGTAACAGCCTTGTCTGCGACCGTCTGTCTGCCTAACTGCTTGTCTGTCTGTGCTTAACGTGTATTCCCTAAAGTTCTGAACGGATTGTCATCAACATTGCTAGTGGAGGGTTAGGTATTATTTCCTCTTCTTCTTCTTCTGCGTTCCCAGGCCAAAAGGCCATAATGGGTACATAAATGTTTGTTTTCAGTTTTCACTTGTCTCCCTGCTGCGCACTGCCGACACATTCTGATTTCAGAGGAGCTCAAAGGAGAAATATTATTTGCAAGATTGTTTGGTAAAAAGGCAGGGGAACGGGCCAATAGTAGATGCTAGAAAGCAAAGGGAAAAGGCAGAATCAAAGAGAGTGGTAGATTAGAGGAAGTTACAAGCACAGAACTTCCAGGAGGTGGTGGAACTATTTTTATGAAAGACCGCTCGGTATTCCCACGGGGAGAGACTCGTGAAGAGGGCGGAGTCGTCCAGCTCCCCGTATGGAGGCACGAGGCATCCACCCACTGCCCCAGTTAAGGTATGTTCTGTGTCTTCGTGATCCAGGGAACACTTAGATTGTTACCTAGATCATTTGTTTTGCTTTTAAAAAAAAAGATATTGACTCTTACTCTGAATCTGTATCTGTATGACCACTTCTAACGACAGGACCATTTCTTTTTCCCACAAGGGGAAACTATTCAACACTTTCTGCCGTTGGTATTAGGCATACTGCTGTACACATTCTGTTAACCCATTCTGTAGATTGTTAGAATACAACATCACTATCAATAAGTACTGGAAGTTTGCATGACAGCTTGAGGTAGAAATGTTGACACGGGATTGCCATGGTTTCCTTCACTCCCGTGAGACAGACAGACAGACAGGCAGACAGACAGACAGAGGCAGAGAGAGAAAACACCGAACACTGAAAAACTTTATTTAACAAAGATAAAGATTTTAGGCGAGGCAGCCTATTCTTACAATCTGTCAGAGAGAGAGAGAGAGAGAGGGGGGGGGGGGGGGGGGGGGCTTCCAATCGCTTCCTGCAAAACAAAGGGTCCCAGGGACTCCTTCACTTACAGTATAGAGGGTCCTAGAGGCGGGATAGAGGGTCCCAGTGGCATTGCGAATGCTAAAAAGAATTTTTCTAGTGCATCCCTGGGACCCCCTGCACATTCTTTTAGAGGGTCCTGTAGACATTTAGTACTTCATAGGCACCCAATGGGGGGGGGGGGGGGGGGGGTGTCACTGGCATGGGAGACCTGGAGAGGGCGAGCTAACGTGGAACGATATCACTCATGATTTTCATTTCCCCAGCTTCACATGACTAAAACGAGTAACACTTGTATTGAAAAGAAACCAAAGGTAACTCTACATTATAAATGATTGCACCTGACTTCAGAACAATGAACACCCTAACAAGTGACTAAAGCTGTGCCTTTTGGAGATAGCTAACACAACTCTACATTATAAATGATTGCACCTGACTTCAGAACAATGAACACCCTAACAAATGACTAAAGTTATGCCTTTTGGAGATAGGGTTAAACAAATTCATGAGGGTGGCAAAATAAACAGGATCTTGGATTTTTTTTAATTCATCAGCTTCACCTACTTTACCCTTCACCTTAGTTAAACATTAATTGATCATCTAAGTATTGGCGTCCTGTGACAATCTAGACCTCAACCCTGTCTTTCACCAAAAATTAAAACATAACAAAACGAGAGGCAAAGCCTTCAAGGCTCACACACACTTTGTGATCGTCTTTTGGGATATAGAACCAAAAAGTCAGATTGTTCACTTTATGATTTTATAAGGTCACAGGTCAGGGTCAATGTTAGTTAACAAGGCAACGGTTGCCTGGCATCTGATATCTGAACAAACTTGGGACTGTAACTGCAAAGATGTGAAAGATATCACCAAGAAAAGAAATTCACATAACTCAAGGTCAAAGGTCAAGGTCAAGGTCTGCAAGGGTATACTTCCACCCTGGAACACGTCAGTTCTAGAATGTGAAGTTATTCTGTGCATTGATATAAGATATTGAGACATGTCCAAGGTTAAGGTCAAGGTCAGCCAAATTAAAGGTGCTCCACAAGACAAACCAGTAACAATAACATCCAACTGTACAACATTTGAAACGATTCTCGACGACCGTTCACCCCGAGGTATTGCAGCAGACAAAGAAACAAGGTCAAAGGTCAAAGTGGTCATGCTTATAGAGAGCATCAATACTTAGCATTCCACAAGACCTTCACTCTTCACTCTACTGCAGATGTAAAGTTCCCTGTTACGGTAACACTAGTACCACTGCTGACAGCAGTAACATCAGTACAACTGCAGATGTAAAGTTCCCTGTTACGGTAACACTAGTACTACTCCTGACAGCAGTAACATCAGTACTACTGCAGATGCAGAGTTCCCTGTTAAGGTAACACTAGTACCACTGCTGACAGCGGTAACATCAGTACTACTGCAGATGTAAAGTTCCCTGTTACGGTAACACTAGTACTACTCCTGACAGCAGTAACATCAGTACTACTGCAGATGCAGAGTTCCCTGTTAAGGTAACACTAGTACCACTGCTGACAGCAGTAACATCAGTACTACTGCAGATGTAAAGTTCCCTGTTACGGTAACACTAGTACCACTGCTGACAGCAGTAACATCAGTACAACTGCAGATGTAAAGTTCCCTGTTACGGTAACACTAGTACTACTCCTGACAGCAGTAACATCAGTACTACTGCAGATGTAAAGTTCCCTGTTACGGTAACACTAGTACCACTGCTGACAGCGGTAACATCAGTACTACTGCAGATGCAGAGTTCCCTGTTACGGTAACACTAGTACCACTGCTGACAGCGGTAACATCAGTACTACTGCAGATGTAAAGTTCCCTGTTACGGTAACACTAGTACCACTGCTGACAGCAGTAACATCAGTACTACTGCAGATGTAAAGTTCCCTGTTACGGTAACACTAGTACCACTGCTGACTGCTAACAGAAGCATGCTATGACCAGTACCTCCAGTAACACCAATCACTGGAGTATTTATTTCACACAGCACCAGTGGTACTGTATACTATCACCAGTACCTCCAGTAACACCAATCACTGGAGTATTTCTTTCACACAGCACCAGTTGTACTGTATACTATCACCAGTACCTCCAGTAACACCAGTCACCTAAGTATTTCTTTCACACAGCACCAGTGGCACTGTATACTATCACCAGTACCTCCAGTAACACCAGTCACCTAAGTATTTCTTTCACACAGCACCAGTGGCACTGTATACTATCACCAGTACCTCCAGTAACACCAGTCACTAAGTATTTCTTTCACACAGCACCAGTGGCACTGTATACTATCACCAGTACCTCCAGTAACACCAGTCACTGGAGTATTTCTTTCACACAGCACCAGTGGTACTGTATACTATCACCAGTACCTCCAGTAACACCAGTCACCTAAGTATTTCTTTCACACAGCACCAGTGGTACTGTATACTATCACCAGTACCTCCAGTAACACCAGTCACCTAAGTATTTCTTTCACACAGCACCAGTGGTACTGTATACTATCACCAGTACCTCCAGTAACACCAGTCACCTAAGTATTTCTTTCACACAGCACCAGTGGTACTGTATACTATCACCAGTACCTCCAGTAACACCAGTCACCTAAGTATTTCTTTCACACAGCACCAGTGGTACTGTATACTATCACCAGTACCTCCAGTAACACCAGTCACTGGAGTATTTCTTTCACACAGCACCAGTGGTACTGTATACTATCACCAGTACCTCCAGTAACACCAGTCACCTAAGTATTTCTTTCACACAGCACCAGTGGTACTTTATAGTGAGAGCAGTCTGTGCCTACCCACTCAGCGTTGTTACGTTTTGCCTTGAAAACCATGCAAAGAGTATCCACAACTCTCTGCGGTTCAGTATCCCCCGGTGACCAGAAACTGTCATTGCTGGACTTGTTTGCCACGTGTTGCCCAGCACTCCATCTGTAGAACACATCCCCAGGCTGGAATCTGGCATCGAGGAAAATTTCGATATACGTATAGGGCGGTTGCTTGTCATTGCGTCTCAGGAACCGTCTCACCTCTTCGTTCTTGCGCTTGGTGTCCAGCACAGGCAGATGCCCCCCCATGGACCAACACAGGTTGCGGCTGGAGGTGTAGTTGTGGTGTCCCTCCCGGTGCAGGAACAGGCACAGGCTGACCTGGCGTAACCAGTGGTAGCACTTGTCCATGGGGCAGTCACGGCGGCTCATTTCGTAATAACGCTGCTGTGCCACTGGATCCAGACGGACGGTGTTCACGTGCAGGGTCGCATATGGCGTACACGAGCTGTAGCAAAGAGTAAATGCCATAGTTATATACACGTACTCCTGTTCCATGTGTTTTCACTCTGTATGTAACAAAGAGAAAAGGCCATAGTTATCATATAAAGTACTCCTGTTCCACGTGTTTTCACTTTGTATGTAACAAAGAGAAAAGGCAATAAAGTCATCATATAAACGTACTCCTGTTCCACGTGTTTTCACTCTGTATGTAACAAAGAGAAAAGGCCATAAAGTCATGATATAAACGTACTCCTGTTCCACGTGTTTTCACTTTGTATGTAACAAAGAGAAAAGGCTACAAAGTCATCATATAAACGTACTCCTGTTCCACGTGTTTCTCACTCTCATTTACTGTTGGCCCCTTGAAGACTGCATTCAATGGGTGAAGAGGTTACATGTCTATATGTCCACGTGTCTATGTGCGATGAGCTTCACCGTGTCGTTTCCCCCTCCCTCTCCTCTACCCCCTCCTCTTGAACCAGACGAGCAAGGCGTGTGAACCTGACCAACATTCCTCGATATACGCTATTTCCAAGCCTGTCACCACTGTTGGCCACTGCAACGACCACCGTTTGCAAGAGTTAATGCCCTTGGTATATGCTCGAGTACTGACCAAACAACGGCGTAACTCTCGCCAATAACCCTATCTGAGGCCACTGAATGGCTGCTTTTTGCAAGAGTGAATGCCCTTTTGGATACTGACCAACAAGGGCTTAACTGTCGCTGTCAAGGGTGTTAATAACCCTATTTGCAGTGGCCAATAGACATAACATGGGTGTGTTGACTTACCCATTTTCAAGAGCAAAGAAGAAAGCAGTGCACCGGTCATCGTTTGAACACATGGCGGCACAGTCTGTCGGAGCAGTCCGGTTGTGAACTCCGATCACTAAAGGTGTGGCTTGTGGGGCGTGGTCCTGTAAGGCGGGAACGTCCGCCCACATGATATTAGCAGAAACGCTGGTCCCAGTCAGCATCAGAACTTGGCCTAGCTGGATCATGTTCATGGCAGCTGTGGTTGCCTTCATGCTGATGGCCGCTGCTATCTAATCCTTCCACTGTCCATGGCTCGCAATCATCCCGCAAAACAAGGGGTCCCAGGGACTCCTTCACTTACAGCATAGAGCGTCCTAGAGGAGAGATAGAGGGTCCCAATAACATTGTGAATGCCAAAAAATAGTTTTTCTAGCGCATCCCTGGGACCCCCTGCACATTCTTTTAGAGGGTCCTTTAGAATTCTAGTACTTCATAGACCCCCAAATGGGGGTCCCTGGGAGCCCTGACTGTCTCCACATCAGCACAACGCTGTCCCACCACGAACACGTCTCTTGTGGAAAACAGCTTTTGTCAGTTTTGGAAGATTTGAAGAAAATGACGGCAGTACTGAACACAAGATCCTAAGTATAATACGTCCACAAGATCGTCTCGATCTAAATGAGTAATAATTAGATTTACTATCCAGATTTCTATTGCAGCAATTTGTTTTTCAACTTTTTGTTCTTCTACAGGCGTTACCGTAGTTGTAGTCTAGATCTAGTCCAGTTGTCAACATTTTCAACTAAAACTTTGAATCAAGTCTTTGTCTAAATTAGTCTAATAGTATTAGTAATACAACCTGTATTACAAGTGATGCCAAAGCCACTGTCTTTGGTATTATCTAGGGTCTAGTCGTTGTGTTGGTTTTATTTCCTTTGTCCCCTGCATAACTTTTACCTTCATTTCTAGACTGCCCAGTCAACTGTATGGCGTCATCCAGTCGTCATAGTGACGTCACATTATGTCATAATATGGGTGGAGGAGGGGGGAAATTCGGACAGTCAGGTGGCGTACCGAATCATCTTCTTCTTTTTTGAAAAAAAAAGGTTTCTGCGCTTAGGTCCCCCCCCCCCCCCCCCCCCCCCCCCCCCCCCCCTCTCCATTTGTTTTCGTCTGCATCCGTGGGCCGTGTATCATATGAGTTACCTCAAAAACTATTAGACGGGTTATAGTTATAATCAAATTTACCAGAGGGGTGGTAATTATAAATGCAGATTCCGATGAAGATGCAGATCAACACCCCCCTTACATTTCTCGGCTCTCCCCGCATTGTCAGACTTGCCTTTCTTACTGCTTATAGAGCCTTTCAACCTCTATCGATTCCAATTAAAATGTTTTATGCTAATTTTCATGACTTGAAAAATTTAAAACACTGCTTTTGGAAATAGCATAAAACAGGTGAACAAGCAACACTGGATGTTCCCGATACGGCTTATTTCAGTCTGGGTTCATTGCGTTCTTTCCCTCTTGCCTTATCTTCTACTATATATTATCCAATGCATAGTTTGAATTGTGTAAATGGATGAAAATCAAGGTTGAATGTAGAAAACGGTAGATGTTTAAATGTTCAATCTGCAGTCAGAAAGGCAATACTGAAAACGGAAAGAACCGAGAATGGGAGGAGGGGGTGTTCATTTACATCTTTACCGAGATTCTTTTCGATTTTCATGACCCGTTGTTATTTACTTTTTGCAAAGGAATGTTTTGGGTCCAAAACTCTGCTTTATAAAACATATAAACTATATGCAAAACAGGCCTACAAATTCGGTATAACAAATATACATCAAACCTCAAAACATACGATCAACAAGACAAGCAATGGCAACAATGATTGGCTTTGTCACAGGCTTACACCCCCCATCCCCATCCCTATCCAACCTTCCATCTTCTAATCCTCCTCCTCCTCCTCCTCCTCCTTCCCTTAACTCAGTGAGGAGTCATGGGGACGCCACAGTGAAGTCTTCACCAACTTCCTCCAGCTCTGTCGGTCGTGAGCCAGAGTCTGGGTTTCTGCGAAATATGTTGCTGTCTGGGTGAATGGCTTTCGACTTCACTCTCACTGTCGTCCAATCCATGGCCGGGAAATTAAAGTCTCCACCGATGACCACATGAGCACCGGTGGCCATTGCTCTTCTCGCAGAGATGTCGAATCCTCTTTGACTGTTTTCGTCCCCTGCATTTGGGCGGTAGTAGGAAGCCACTAGTAGTTGTTTCCTGCCCTTAAGCTTGATTTTAACCCAGATTATTTCACAGTCTGGTACCGCAAATTCAGTGGCTTCGAGGCAGGTGAGGTTGGGAATCACTGCAATTAAGACACCTCCTCCATTTCTGTTTCTATCACGCCGAAACACTTTGTAGTGCTTGGGGAAAAGTTCACCAGATGAAACAGAGGAGTTGAGCCAGGTCTCAGTGGCTATTATTATGTCAGGCTTTGTACTTGAAATTAGATTATGGATCTCAGGAATCTTGCCAGTAATTGACTGAGTATTCATGTTCAAAAGTCTTAGGGGACGGTTCATTTGTTTGTTTTACTGGTTAGCCCGCGTTGGTGTGGACGTGTGAAGCGGTTGGAAGTTTTCTTCTCCTGACTGATCTTGAAAGGTATAAAAAGAGAAGTTTGTCTGGTCAAGACCAAAGAGGTCAAAGGCAGTAGAAGTGTAATTTGCAGCGTCACAGATGATACATTTACACACAGCATCCTTATTGTCACTATCACAAAACTTTGAGTACGAATTGGAATCCATGCTTTGGCAGGCTTCATGGAACCACTACTCGCACCCCTCGCAGGTGATTCCTTTATTCTCCAAAGTTACGGAACGGTCACACGTACCGCAAGGATAACTAAGGCCCGACGGAGGAGAACCAAGGAGAGGGTGGCCTCTTGGAGACAAGGCGACCACGAGCAGGAGCATAGAGGTCCAGGAGCCCAAGGAGGAGGGAGTTCAGGTCATCGGGGGAGGTTGGCAGTGAAGAAGCGAGACGAGACTGAAGGTCAGCCTCAAAGAGTGTCATGTCAACAGCGGAGAGGTGTCTGGCGAGAATGTAAGTTTTGCTAGGTGGAGGGCGGGTCAGTTGGAGATCGGCAACGAGACAGACGTGGTCAGAAGGGAGGGTATGGCCAATAGCGATGGACTCCACTATGTCCTGGGCAGCCCTGTGGATTATGTTGTCCAGAGTGTGACATTTGTCGGAGCGTGAACACACTGGACCAGGAGATCCAGAAGATCGATGACTTTGGAGGTGGTGGAGTCAGAGGGGCGATCGAAGTGGATGTTGTAGTCACCAGCGATGATGTAGGACCCACGGAGTGAGTTTCAGAAAGACAGCAGATCGGGGAGTGAGTTGCAGTAGGACAGCAGATCGGGGAGTTCGTCAGTAAAGGTGGAGTCAGTCAGGCGGTTTTTAGAGCTTGGGGGAGGACGATACAAACACAGAAGATGGAAAGTTTGGTGGGGGAAGGTAAGGGTGACTTGTGCCAGTTCGCAGGAGGTGTGGGTGAAGGGGAAGGCAGACTTGGTTGAGAGGAAAGGGGATAGTGAATCGGCGACGACAAAAAATGCCGCCACCACGGGACTGACGGGGGAAGGAGAGGGTGTGGTGGTGGTGGGGGAGAACATCGGCAGAACCTTCAGCCTGATGAAGGAGGCTGATCAACGGGAAGAAGAAGAAGAGAGACAGACAGACAGACAGACACAGAGAGAGAAAGAGAGAGAGAGACAGAGACAGAGACTTTTTTGAGAGAGAGAGAGAGAGAGAGAGAGAGAGAGAGAGAGAGAGAGAGAGAATGTTTTATTCCCGAAAAGGCATCGCCGCCATTTGGAAGGGTGTGTGACAATATTTCAAAGTACACAAAATCAATCATCCAAATACAAAGTAACAGAACAATACTCACGACAGTACGATATCTCGAAGTTTAAAAGCCTTGTACAAAAATAGACACAACTTTTGAATTGTGTTTTCATTTCTACTGGACATAAGGAGACTAAGTTTAAATAAACTAGGATTCCTGTAAAAATTAGGTGCAATTAATTATTTTCTAAGGTCGTTGAAAAATGGACATGTAAATACAAAATGCAACTCATTATCTTGCCCTTCTTTACAAAGAGGGCATATTAAATTGTCTATGTTAGAATAATGTTTTGAATGTACAAACATATCCGAAATTCCAAATCTGAATCTAATCATCATACACTTCAGGTGTCTAGCTATACTACTTGCCAAATAGGTTTGAACAACGTGATCTTCGATTCCAAACTTCCTATACATGTAAAATCTATCACTATTTTGCATATGATCATTCCAGACTTGCCATCGATTGTCAATTAATCTCTGTCTAAAAGGTTTTAATAAACAGCCTGTAGCTTTCAACGCCCTGATTCAACCATGCATACATAAATCCCTTTTCACATAAACATTTGCGTACATTTGTAACCCAGTTATGTTTTCCCTTCTCATCTAAATTAAACAACATTAAATACGATTTCTTTGGCAGTTTGTGGTCTTCCACATGTATCAATGTTAGCCAGTATCGAATACGAAAATTGACTCTAGCAGTGATAGTAATAGGATATCTATTTAGCTCTCCATATATCAAATCATTTGGTGAGAGAGAGAGAGAGAGAGAGAGAGAGAGAGAGAGAGAGAGAGAGAGAGAGAGAGAGAGAGAGAGAGAATAACGGAACACAATTTTTAGTGTTTCAGGACCCCGGCCTATAACATTTTGAGGTGCAATGCAAAAAGAACAAGAGATAGAGAGAGAGTATACAGAGAGACAGAGAGAGAGAGAGGGAGAGAGAGACAGGGGGTATAGGGAATTGGGGTGGGGGGGGGGGGGGGCGGACAGTCGCGCGCGCACGCACACACACAAGCAATATATTTTACACATGTCACTGCCCCTTCCGGCCTGTAGCTCAGTAGGCCTATGACTTAGCGGGCCTATGAGGTGGGAGGCCTGTGGTTAGCGGGCCCCTCCGTTCTGGAATACAAAAAGAGTTGGGGGTGGGGTGGGGAGGAAGCATGGTTTTCATGATCAGAAAAGAGGGACAAGAGTGTCTTAGCATTTAAAAAAAACCAAACTCTTCTGTCATAATTTAGGAGAAACGCGGTAAGTTGACAGACTGAAAATCTGAATGCTCTCCCTTTACACGCAGACGAGTTGTTTTTTGTTGAGAGAGATTTGCCTCCCTTTGGTTAGTTCGTTGATGTATGCCTCTTGCCATTTTTTAGGACAGCTAGCGTTGGGGAATCTCCCCAAATGGGCTAACCAATCCCTTTGGCTGCAGCACCAGAGCCAGTGCAAATGCCCCCTAGTTTGAGAGTCCTAGTGTTCTACAAAAGACTGACCTGTATGAGTTCTCAATACTGTAGAGAATCCTTTGTGTGTACAGCTCTCCGTTTGCTATTGGCCCCATAACTTGTTATTACATGCTAGTGTCAACCAGTAATGAAACCATTTGAATAGAGTATCGTTGGGTTGATCAATACGTCATGGCATGACACATATGTAACAGCCTTGTCTGCGACCGTCTGTCTGCCTAACTGCTTGTCTGTCTGTGCTTAACGTGTACTCCCTAAAGTTCTGAACGGATTGTCATCAACATTGCTAGTGGAGGGTTAGGTATTATTTCCTCTTCTTCTTCTTCTGCGTTCCCAGGCCAAAAGGCCATAATGGGTACATAAATGTTTGTTTTCAGTTTTCACTTGTCTCCCTGCTGCGCACTGCCGACACATTCTGATTTCAGAGGAGCTCAAAGGAGAAATATTATTTGCAAGATTTTTTGGTAAAAAGGCAGGGGAACGGGCCAATAGTAGATGACAAATAGAAAGCAAAGGGAAAAGGCAGAGTCAAAGAGAGTGGTAGATTAGAGGAAGTTACAAGCACATAACTTCCAGGAGGTGGGGGAACTATTTTTATGAAAGACCGCTCGGTATCCCCACGGGGAGAGACTCGTGAAGAGGGCGGGGTCGTCCAGCTCCCCGTATGGAGGCACGAGGCATCCACCCACTGCCCCAGTTAAGGTTTTATGTTCTGTGTCTTCGTGATCCAGGGAACACTTAGATTGTTACCTAATCATTTGTTTTGCTTTTTAAAAAAAAGACATTGACTCTTACTCTGAATCTGTATCTGTATGACCACTTCTAATGACAGGACCATTTCTTTTTCCCACAAGGGGAAACTATTCAACACTTTCTGCCGTTGGTATTAGGCATACTGCTGTACACATTCTGTTAACCCATTCTGTAGATTGTTAGAATACAACATCACTATCAATAAGTACTGGAAGTTTGCATGACAGCTTGAGGTAGAAATGTTGACACGGGATTGCCATGGTTTCCTTCACTCCCGTGAGACAGACAGACAGACAGACAGACAGACAGACAGAGGGCAGAGAGAGAAAACACCGAACACTGAAAAACTTTATTTAACAAAGATAAAGATTTTAGGCGATGCCTATTCTTACAATCTGAGGGAGAGAGAGAGAGAGAGAGAGAGAGAGAAGAGGGAGGGGGGGGGGTGGCTTCCAATCGTCCTGCAAAACAAAGGGTCCCAGGGACTCCTTCACTTACAGTATAGAGGGTCCTAGAGGCGGGATAGAGGGTCCCAGTGGCATTGCGAATGCTAAAAAGAATTTTTCTAGCGCATCCCTGGGACCCCCTGCACATTCTTTTAGAGGGTCCTGTAGAATTTTAGTACTTCATAGGCACCCAAATGGGGGGGGGGGTCACTGGCATGGGAGCCCTGGAGAGGGCGAGCTAACGTGGAACGATATCACTCATGATTTTCATTTCCCCAGCTTCACATGACTAAAACGAGTAACACTTTTACTGAAAAGAAACCAAAGGTAACTCTACATTATAACTGATTGCACCTGACTTCAGAACAATGAACACCCTAACAAGTGACTAAAGCTGTGCCTTTTGGAGATAGCTAACACAACTCTACATTATAAATGATTGCACCTGACTTCAGAACAATGAACACCCTAACAAATGACTAAAGTTATGCCTTTTGGAGATAGCCTACACGCCTAGGGTTAAACAAATTCATGAGGGTGGCAAAATAAACAGGATCTTGGATTTTTTTAAAATTCATCAGCTTCACCTACTTTACCCTTCACCTTAATTAAACATTAATTGATCATCTAAGTATTGGCGTCCTGTGACAATCTAGACCTCAACCCTGTCTTTCACCAAAAATTAAAACAAACAAAACGAGAGGCAAAGCCTTCAAGGCTCACACACACTTTGTGATCGTCTTTTGGGATATAGAACCAAAAAGTCAGATTGTTCACTTTATGATTTTATAAGGTCACAGGTCAGGGTCAATGTTAGTTAACAAGGCAACGGTTGCCTGGCATCTGATATCTGAACAAACTTGGGACTGTAACTGCAAAGATGTGAAAGATATCACCAAGAAAAGAAATTCACATAACTCAAGGTCAAAGGTCAAGGTCAAGGTCTGCAAGGGTATACTTCCACCCTGGAACACGTCAGTTCTAGAATGTGAAGTTATTCTGTGCATTGATATAAGATATTGAGACATGTCCAAGGTTAAGGTCAAGGTCAGCCAAATTAAAGGTGCTCCACAAGACAAACCAGTAACAATAACATCCAACTGTACAACATTTGAAACGATTCTCGACGACCGTTCACCCCGAGGTATTGCAGCAGACAAAGAAACAAGGTCAAAGGTCAAAGTGGTCATGCTTATAGAGAGCATCAATACTTAGCATTCCACAAGACCTTCACTCTTCACTCTACTGCAGATGTAAAGTTCCCTGTTACGGTAACACTAGTACCACTGCTGACAGCAGTAACATCAGTACTACTGCAGATGTAAAGTTCCCTGTTACGGTAACACTAGTACCACTGCTGACAGCAGTAACATCAGTACTACTGCAGATGTAAAGTTCCCTGTTAAGGTAACACTAGTACCACTGCTGACAGCGGTAACATCAGTACTACTGCAGATGTAAAGTTCCCTGTTAAGGTAACACTAGTACCACTGCTGACAGCAGTAACATCAGTACTACTGCAGATGTAAAGTTCCCTGTTACGGTAACACTAGTACCACTGCTGACTGCTAACAGAAGCATGCTATGACCAGTACCTCCAGTAACACCAATCACTGGAGTATTTCTTTCACACAGCACCAGTGGTACTGTATACTATCACCAGTACCTCCAGTAACACCAAATCACTGGAGTATTTCTTTCACACAGCACCAGTGGCACTGTATACTATCACCAGTACCTCCAGTAACACCAGTCACTGGAGTATTTCTTTCACACAGCACCAGTGGTACTGTATACTATCACCAGTACCTCCAGTAACACCAGTCACTGGAGTATTTCTTTCACACAGCACCAGTGGTACTGTATACTATCACCAGTACCTCCAGTAACACCAGTCACTGGAGTATTTCTTTCACACAGCACCAGTGGCACTGTATACTATCACCAGTACCTCCAGTAACACCAGTCACTGGAGTATTTCTTTCACACAGCACCAGTGGTACTGTATACTATCACCAGTACCTCCAGTCACCTAAGTATTTCTTTCACACAGCACCAGTGGTACTGTATACTATCACCAGTACCTCCAGTAACACCAGTCACTGGAGTATTTCTTTCACACAGCACCAGTGGTACTTTATAGTGAGAGCAGTCTGTGCCTACCCACTCAGCGTTGTTACGTTTTGCCTTGAAAACCATGCAAAGAGTATCCACAACTCTCTGCGGTTCAGTATCCCCCGGTGACCAGAAACTGTCATTGCTGGACTTGTTTGCCACGTGTTGCCCAGCACTCCATCTGTAGAACACATCCCCAGGCTGGAATCTGGCACCGAGGAAAATTTCGATATACGCATAGGGCGGTTGCTTGTCATTGCGTCTCAGGAACCGTCTCACCTCTTCGTTCTTGCGCTTGGTGTCCAGCACAGGCAGATGCCCCCCCATGGACCAACACAAGTTGCGGCTGGAGATGTAGTTGTGGTGTCCCTCCCGGTGCAGGAACAGGCACAGGCTGACCTGGCGTAACCAGTGGTAGCACTTGTCCATGGGGCAGTCACGGCGGCTCATTTCGTAATAACGCTGCTGTGCCACTGGATCCACACGGACGGTGTTCACGTGCAGGGTCGCATATGGCGTACACGAGCTGTAGCAAAGAGTAAATGCCATAGTTATATACACGTACTCCTGTTCCATGTGTTTTCACTCGTATGTAACAAAGAGAAAAGGCCATAAAGTTATCATATAAACGTACTCCTGTTCCACGTGTTTCTCACTCTCATTTACTGTTGGCCCCTTGAAGACTGCATTCAATGGGTGAAGAGGTTACATGTCTATATGTCCACGTGTCTATGTGCGATGAGCTTCACCGTGTCGTTTCCACCTCTCTCTCCTCTACCCCCTCCTCTTGAACCAGACGAGCAAGGCGTGTGAACCTGACCAACATTCCTCGATATGCGCTATTTCCAAGCCTGTCACCACTATTGGCCACTGCAACGACCAACGTTTGCAAGAGTTAATGCCCTTGGTATATGCTCGAGTACTGACCAAACAACGGCGTAACTCTCGCCAATAACCCTATCTGAGGCCACTGAATGACTGCTTTTTGCAAGAGTGAATGCCCTTTTGGATACTGATCAACAAGGGCTTAACTGTCGCTGTCAAGGGCGTTAATAACCCTATTTGCAGTGGCCAATAGACATAACATGGGTGTGTCGACTTACCCATTTTCAAGAGCAAAGAAGAAAGCAGTGCACCGGTCATCGTTTGAACACATGGCGGCACAGTCTGTCGGAGCAGTCCGGTTGTGAACTCCGATCACTAAAGGTGTGGCTTGTGGGGCGTGGTCCTGTAAGGCGGGAACGTCCACCCACACGATATTAGCAGAAACGCTGGTCCCAGTCAGCATCAGAACTTGGCCTAGCTGGATCATGTTCACGGCAGCTGTGGTTGCCTTCATGCTGATGGCCGCTGCTATCTAATCCTTCCACTGTCCATGGCTCGCAATCATCCCGCAAAAACAAGGGGTCCCAGGGACTCCTTCACTTACAGCATAGAGGGTCCTAGAGGAGAGATAGAGGGTCCCAATAACATTGTGAATGCCAAAAAATAGTTTTTCTAGCGCATCCCTGGGACCCCCTGCACATTCTTTTAGAGGGTCCTTTAGAATTTTAGTGCTTCACTAGACCCCCAAATGGGGGTCCCTGGGAGCCCTAAACTGTCTCCACATCAGCACAACGCTGTCCCACCACGAACATGTCTCTTGTGGAAAACAGCTTTTGTCAGTTTTGGAAGATTTGAAGAAAATGACGGCAGTACTGAACACAAGATCCTAAGTATAAATACGTCCACAAGATCGTCTCGATCTAAATGAGTAATAATTAGATTTACTATCCAGATTTCTATTGCAGCAATTTGTTTTTCAACTTTTTGTTCTTTTACAGGCGTTACCGTAGTTGTAGTCTAGATCTAGTCCAGTTGTCAACATTTTCAACTAAAACTTTGAATCAAGTCTTTGTCTAAATTAGTCTAATAGTATTAGTAATACAACCTGTATTACAAGTGATGCCAAAGCCACTGTCTTTGGTATTATCTAGGGTCTAGTCGTTGTGTTGGTTTCCTTTGTCCCCTGCATAACTTTTAGCTTCATTTCTAGACTGCCCAGTCAACTGTATGGCGTCATCCAGTCGTCATAGTGACGTCACATTATGTCATAATATGGGTGGAGGAGGGGGGAAATTCGGACAGCCAGGTGGCGTACCGAATCATCTTCTTTTTTTGAAAAAAAAGGTTTCTGCGCTTAGGTTAACCCCCCCCCCCCCCCCCTCTCCATTTGTTTTCGTCTGCATCCGTGGGCGTGTATCATATGAGTTAC
>CM065688.1:499555-522862 GCA_017654935.2 Phymorhynchus buccinoides
CCCCTCTCCATGTGTTGTGTCGTGCATCCGTGGGCCGTGTATCATATGAGTTACCTCAAAAACTATTAGACGGGTTATAAGTTATAATCAAATTTACCAGAGGGGTGGTAATTATAAATGCAGATTCCGATGAAGATGCAGATCAACACCCCCCTTACATTTCTCGGCTCTCCCATCATTTTCACACTTGCCTCTTTTACTGCTTATAGAGCCTTTCAACCTCTATCGATTCCAATTAAAATGTTTTATGCTAATTTTCATGACTTGAAAAATTTAAAACACTGCTTTTGGAAATAGCATAAAACAGGTGAACAAGCAACACTGGATGTTCCCGATACGGCTTATTTCAGTCTGGGTTCATGACGTTCTTTCCCTCTTGCCTTATCTTCTACTATATATTATCCAATGCATAGTTTGAATTGTGTAAATGGATGAAAATCAAGGTTGAATGTAGAAAACGGTAGATGTTTAAATGTTCAATCTGCAGAAAGAAAGGCAATACTTAAAAATGGAAAGAACCGAGAATGGGAGGAGGGGGTGTTCATTTACATCTTTACCGAGATTCTTTTCGATTTTCATGACCCGTTGTTATTTACTTTTTGCAAAGGAATGTTTTGGGTCCAAAACTCTGCTTTATAAAACATATAAACTATATGCAAAACAGGCCTACAAATTCGGTATAACAAATATACATCAAACCTCAAAACATACGATCAACAAGACAAGCAATGGCAACAATGATTGGCTTTGTCACAGGCTTACACCCCCCATCCCCATCCCTATCCAACCTTCCATCTTCTAATCCTCCTCCCTCCTCCTCCTCCTCCTTCCCTTAACTCAGTGAGGAGTCATGGGGGCGCCACAGTGAAGTCTTCACCAACTTCCTCCAGCTCTGTCGGTCGTGAGCCAGAGTCTGGGTTTCTGCGAAATATGTTGCTGTCTGGGTGAATGGCTTTCGACTTCACTCTCACTGTCGTCCAATCCATGGCCGGGAAATTAAAGTCTCCACCGATGACCACATGAGCACCGGTGGCCATTGCTCTTCTCGCAGAGATGTCGAATCCTCTTTGACTGTTTTCGTCCCCTGCATTTGGGCGGTAGTAGGAAGCCAATAGTAGTTGTTTCCTGCCCTTAAGCTTGATTTTAACCCAGATTATTTCACAGTCTGGTACCGCAAATTCAGTGGCTTCGAGGCAGGTGAGGTTGTGAATCACTGCAATTAAGACACCTCCTCCATTTCTGTTTCTATCACGCCGAAACACTTTGTAGTGCTTGGGGAAAAGTTCACCAGATGAAACAGAGGAGTTGAGCCAGGTCTCAGTGGCTATTATTATGTCAGGCTTTGTACTTGAAATTAGATTATGGATCTCAGGAATCTTGCCAGTAATTGACTGAGTATTCATGTTCAAAAGTCTTAGGGGACGGTTCATTTGTTTGTTTTACTGGTTAGCCCGCGTTGGTGTGGACGTGTGAAGCGGTTGGAAGTTTTCTTCTCCTGACTGATCTTGAAAGGTATAAAAAGAGAAGTTTGTCTGGTCAAGACCAAAGAGGTCAAAGGCAGTAGAAGTGTAATTTGCAGCGTCACAGATGATACATTTACACACAGCATCCTTATTGTCACTATCACAAAACTTTGAGTACGAATTGGAATCCATGCTTTGGCAGGCTTCATGGAACCACTACTCGCACCCCTCGCAGGTGATTCCTTTATTCTCCAAAGTTACGGAACGGTCACACGTACCGCAAGGATAACTAAGGCCCGACGGAGGAGAACCAAGGACAGGGTGGCCTCTTGGAGACAAGGCGACCACGAGCAGGAGCATAGAGGTCCAGGAGCCCAAGGAGGAGAGAGTTCAGGTCATCGGGGGAGGTTGGCAGTGAAGAAGCGAGACGAGACTGAAGGTCAGCCTCAAAGAGTGTCATGTCAACAGCGGAGAGGTGTCTGGCGAGAATGTAAGTTTTGCTAGGTGGAGGGCGGGTCAGTTGGAGATCGGCAACGAGACAGACGTGGTCAGAAGGGAGGGTATGGCCAATAGCGATGGACTCCACTATGTCCTGGGCAGCCCTGTGGATTATGTTGTCCAGAGTGTGACATTTGTCGGAGCGTGAACACACTGGACCAGGAGATCCAGAAGATCGATGACTTTGGAGGTGGTGGAGTCAGAGGGGCGATCGAAGTGGATGTTGTAGTCACCAGCGATGATGTAGGACCCACGGAGTGAGTTTCAGAAAGACAGCAGATCGGGGAGTGAGTTGCAGTAGGACAGCAGATCGGGGAGTTCGTCAGTAAAGGTGAAGTCAGTCATGCGGTTTTTAGAGCTTGGGGGAGGACGATACAAACACAGAAGATGGAAAGTTTGGTGGGGGAAGGTAAGGGTGACTTGGGCCAGTTCGCAGGAGGTGTGGGTGAACGGAAGGCAGACTTGGTTGAGAGGAAAGGGGATAGTGAATCGGCGACGACAAAATGCCGCCACCACGGGACTGACGGGGGAAGGAGAGGGTGTGGTGGTGGTGGGGGAGAACATCGGCAGAACCTTCAGCCTGATGAAGGAGGCTGATCAACGGGAAGAAGAAGAAGAGAAAGACAGACAGACAGACACACAGAGAAAGAGAGAGAGAGACAGAGACAGAGACTTTTTGAGAGAGAGAGAGAGAGAGAGAGAGAGAGAGAGAGAGAGAATGTTTTATTCCCGAAAAGGCATCGCCCCATTTGGAAGGGTGTGTGACAATATTTCAAAGTACACAAAATCAATCATCCAAATACAAAGTAACAGAACAATACTCACGACAGTACGATATCTCGAAGTTTAAAAGCCTTGTACAAAAATAGACACAACTTTTGAATTGTGTTTTCATTTCTACTGGACATAAGGAGACTAAGTTTAAATAAACTAGGATTCCTGTAAAAAATTAGGTGCAATTAATTATTTTCTAAGGTCGTTGAAAAATGGACATGTAAATACAAAATGCAACTCATTATTTTGCCCTTCTTTACAAAGAGGGCATATTAAATTGTCTATGTTAGAATAATGTTTTGAATGTACAAACATATCCGAAATTCCAAATCTGAATCTAATCATCATACACTTCAGGTGTCTAGCTATACTACTTGCCAAATAGGTTTGAACAACGTGATCTTCGATTCCAACCTTCCTATACATGTAAAATCTATCACTATTTTGCATATGATCATTCCAGACTTGCCATCGATTGTCAATTAATCTCTGTCTAAAGGTTTTAATAAACAGCCTGTAGCTTTCAACGCCCTGATTCAACCATGCATACATAAATCCCTTTTCACATAAACATTTGCGTACATTTGTAAGCCAGTTATGTTTTCCCTTCTCATCTAAATTAAACAACATTAAATACGATTTCTTTGGCAGTTTGTGGTCTTCCACATGTATCAATGTTAGCCAGCATCGAATACGAAAATTGACTCTAGCAGTGATAGTAATAGGATATCTATTTAGCTCTCCATATATCAAATCATTTGGTGAGAGAGAGAGAGAGAGAGAGAGAGAGAGAGAGAGAGAGAGAGAGAGAGAGAGAGAGATAACTTAACACAATTTTTAGTGTTTCAGGACCCCGGCCTATAACATTTTGAGGTGCAATGCAAAAAGAACAAGAGATAGAGAGAGAGTATAGAGAGAGAGACAGAGAGAGAGAGAGGGAGAGAGAGACAGGGGGGGGGGGGCGGACAGTCGCGCGCGCACGCACACACACAAGCAATATATTTTACACATGTCACTGCCCCTTCCGGCCTGTAGCTCAGTAGGCCTATGACTTAGCGGGCCTATGAGGTGGGAGGCCTGTGGTTAGCGGCCCCTCCGTTCTGGAATACAAAAAGAGTTGGGGGTGGGGTGGGGAGGAAGCATGGTTTTCATGATCAGAAAAGAGGGACAAGAGTGTCTTAGCATTTAAAAAAAACCAAACTCTTCTGTCATAATTTAGGAGAAACGCGGTAAGTTGACAGACTGAAAATCTGAATGCTCTCCCTTTACACGCAGACGAGTTGTTTTTTGTTGAGAGAGATTTGCCTCCCTTTGGTTAGTTCGTTGATGTATGCCTCTTGCCATTTTTTAGGACAGCTAGCGTTGGGGAATCTCCCCAAATGGGCTAACCAATCCCTTTGGCTGCAGCACCAGAGGAAGCGCAAATGCCCCCTAGTTTGAGAGTCCTAGTGTTGTACAAAAGACTGACCTGTATGAGTTCTCAATACTGTAGAGAATCCTTTGTGTGTACAGCTCTCCGTTTGCTATTGGCCCCATAACTTGTTATTACATGCTAGTGTCAACCAGTAATGAAACCATTTGAATAGAGTATCGTTGGGTTGATCAATACGTCATGGCATGACACATATGTAACAGCCTTGTCTGCGACCGTCTGTCTGCCTAACTGCTTGTCTGTCTGTGCTTAACGTGTACTCCCTAAAGTTCTGAACGGATTGTCATCAACATTGCTAGTGGAGGGTTAGGTATTATTTCCTCTTCTTCTTCTTCTGCGTTCCCAGGCCAAAAGGCCATAATGGGTACATAAATGTTTGTTTTCAGTTTTCACTTGTCTCCCTGCTGCGCACTGCCAACACATTCTGATTTCAGAGGAGCTCAAAGGAGAAATATTATTTGCAAGATTGTTTGGTAAAAAGGCAGGGGAACGGGCCAATAGTAGATGATAGAAAGCAAAGGGAAAAGGCAGAGTCAAAGAGAGTGGTAGATTAGAGGAAGTTACAAGCACATAACTTCCAGAAGGTGGGGAACTATTTTTATGAAAGACCCCCGGTATCCCCACGGGGAGAGACTCGTGAAGAGGGCGGAGTCGTCCAGCTCCCCGTATGGAGGCACGAGGCATCCACCCACTGCCCCAGTTAAGGTATGTTCTGTGTCTTCGTGATCCAGGGAACACTTAGATTGTTACCTAATCATTTGTTTTGCTTTTTAAAAAAAAGACATTGACTCTTACTCTGAATCTGTATCTGTATGACCACTTCTAATGACAGGACCATTTCTTTTTCCCACAAGGGGAAACTATTCAACACTTTCTGCCGTTGGTATTAGGCATACTGCTGTACACATTCTGTTAACCCATTCTGTAGATTGTTAGAATACAACATCACTATCAATAAGTACTGGAAGTTTGCATGACAGCTTGAGGTAGAAATGTTGACACGGGATTGCCATGGTTTCCTTCACTCCCGTGAGACAGACAGACAGACAGACAGACAGACAGACAGAGGCAGAGAGAGAAAACACCGAACACTGAAAAACTTTATTTAACAAAGATAAAGATTTTAGGCGAGGCAGCCTATTCTTACAATCTGTCACAGAGAGAGAGAGAGGGGGGGGGGGGTGGCTTCCAATCGTCCTGCAAAACAAAGGGTCCCAGGGACTCCACTTACAGTATAGAGGGTCCTAGAGGCGGGATAGAGGGTCCCAGTGGCATTGCGAATGCTAAAAAGAATTTTTCTAGCGCATCCCTGGGACCCCCTGCACATTCTTTTAGAGGGTCCTGTAGAAATTTAGTACTTCATAGGCACCCAAATGGGGGTGGGGGGGGGGGTCACTGGCATGGGAGCCCTGGAGAGGGCGAGCTAACGTGGAACGATATCACTCATGATTTTCATTTCCCCAGCTTCACATGACTAAAACGAGTAACACTTTTACTGAAAAGAAACCAAAGGTAACTCTACATTATAACTGATTGCACCTGACTTCAGAACAATGAACACCCTAACAAGTGACTAAAGCTGTGCCTTTTGGAGATAGCTAACACAACTCTACATTATAAATGATTGCACCTGACTTCAGAACAATGAACACCCTAACAAATGACTAAAGTTATGCCTTTTGGAGATAGCCTACACGCCTAGGGTTAAACAAATTCATGAGGGTGGCAAAATAAACAGGATCTTGGATTTTTTTTAATTCATCAGCTTCACCTACTTTACCCTTCACCTTAATTAAACATTAATTGATCATCTAAGTATTGGCGTCCTGTGACAATCTAGACCTCAACCCTGTCTTTCACCAAAAATTAAAACAAACAAAACGAGAGGCAAAGCCTTCAAGGCTCACACACACTTTGTGATCGTCTTTTGGGATATAGAACCAAAAAGTCAGATTGTTCACTTTATGATTTTATAAGGTCACAGGTCAGGGTCAATGTTAGTTAACAAGGCAACGGTTGCCTGGCATCTGATATCTGAACAAACTTGGGACTGTAACTGCAAAGATGTGAAAGATATCACCAAGAAAAGAAATTCACATAACTCAAGGTCAAAGGTCAAGGTCAAGGTCTGCAAGGGTATACTTCCACCCTGGAACACGTCAGTTCTAGAATGTGAAGTTATTCTGTGCATTGATATAAGATATTGAGACATGTCCAAGGTTAAGGTCAAGGTCAGCCAAATTAAAGGTGCTCCACAAGACAAACCAGTAACAATAACATCCAACTGTACAACATTTGAAACGATTCTCGACGACCGTTCACCCCGAGGTATTGCAGCAGACAAAGAAACAAGGTCAAAGGTCAAAGTGGTCATGCTTATAGAGAGCATCAATACTTAGCATTCCACAAGACCTTCACTCTTCACTCTACTGCAGATGTAAAGTTCCCTGTTACGGTAACACTAGTACCACTGCTGACAGCAGTAACATCAGTACTACTGCAGATGTAAAGTTCCCTGTTAAGGTAACACTAGTACCACTGCTGACAGCAGTAACATCAGTACTACTGCAGATGTAAAGTTCCCTGTTACGGTAACACTAGTACCACTGCTGACAGCGGTAACATCAGTACTACTGCAGATGTAAAGTTCCCTGTTACGGTAACACTAGTACCACTGCTGACAGCAGTAACATCAGTACTACTGCAGATGTAAAGTTCCCTGTTACGGTAACACTAGTACCACTGCTGACTGCTAACAGAAGCATGCTATGACCAGTACCTCCAGTAACACCAATCACTGGAGTATTTCTTTCACACAGCACCAGTTGTACTGTACTGTATACTATCACCAGTACCTCACAGTAACACCAGTCACTGGAGTATTTCTTTCACACAGCACCAGTTGTACTGTATACTATCACCAGTACCTCCAGTAACACCAGTCACCTAAGTATTTCTTTCACACAGCACCAGTGGTACTGTATACTATCACCAGTACCTCCAGTAACACCAGTCACTGGAGTATTTCTTTCACACAGCACCAGTGGTACTGCATACTATCACCAGTACCTCCAGTAACACCAGTCACCTAAGTATTTCTTTCACACAGCACCAGTGGCACTGTATACTATCACCAGTACCTCCAGTAACACCAGTCACCTAAGTATTTCTTTCACACAGCACCAGTGGTACTGTATACTATCACCAGTACCTCCAGTCACCTAAGTATTTCTTTCACACAGCACCAGTGGTACTGTATACTATCACCAGTACCTCCAGTAACACCAGTCACCTAAGTATTTCTTTCACACAGCACCAGTGGTACTTTATAGTGAGAGCAGTCTGTGCCTACCCACTCAGCGTTGTTACGTTTTGCCTTGAAAACCATGCAAAGAGTATCCACAACTCTCTGCGGTTCAGTATCCCCCGGTGACCAGAAACTGTCATTGCTGGACTTGTTTGCCACGTGTTGCCCAGCACTCCATCTGTAGAACACATCCCCAGGCTGGAATCTGGCACCGAGGAAAATTTCGATATACGCATAGGGCGGTTGCTTGTCATTGCGTCTCAGGAACCGTCTCACCTCTTCGTTCTTGCGCTTGGTGTCCAGCACAGGCAGATGCCCCCCCATGGACCAACACAAGTTGCGGCTGGAGGTGTAGTTGTG
Source organism: Phymorhynchus buccinoides (assembly GCA_017654935.2). NCBI lineage: Eukaryota > Metazoa > Mollusca > Gastropoda > Neogastropoda > Raphitomidae > Phymorhynchus > Phymorhynchus buccinoides. Next base: position 507,390 of record CM065688.1, read on the forward strand.
GTGTCCCTCCCGGTGCAGGAACAGGCACAGGCTGACCTGGCGTAACCAGTGGTAGCACTTGTCCATGGGGCAGTCACGGCGGCTCATTTCGTAATAACGCTGCTGTGCCACTGGATCCACACGGACGGTGTTCACGTGCAGGGTCGCATATGGCGTACACGAGCTGTAGCAAAGAGTAAATGCCATAGTTATATACACGTACTCCTGTTCCATGTGTTTTCACTCGTATGTAACAAAGAGAAAAGGCCATAGTTATCATATAAACGTACTCCTGTTCCACGTGTTTCTCACTCTCATTTACTGTTGGCCCCTTGAAGACTGCATTCAATGGGTGAAGAGGTTACATGTCTATATGTCCACGTGTCTATGTGCGATGAGCTTCACCGTGTCGTTTCCACCTCTCTCTCCTCTACCCCCTCCTCTTGAACCAGACGAGCAAGGCGTGTGAACCTGACCAACATTCCTCGATATACGCTATTTCCAAGCCTGTCACCACTATTGGCCACTGCAACGACCAACGTTTGCAAGAGTTAATGCCCTTGGTATATGCTCGAGTACTGACCAAACAACGGCGTAACTCTCGCCAATAACCCTATCTGAGGCCACTTGAATGGCTGCTTTTTGCAAGAGTGAATGCCCTTTTGGATACTGATCAACAAGGGCTTAACTCTCGCTGTCAAGGGCGTTAATAACCCTATTTGCAGTGGCCAATAGACATAACATGGGTGTGTTGACTTACCCATTTTCAAGAGCAAAGAAGAAAGCAGTGCACCGGTCATCGTTTGAACACATGGCGGCACAGTCTGTCGGAGCAGTCCGGTTGTGAACTCCGATCACTAAAGGTGTGGCTTGTGGGGCGTGGTCCTGTAAGGCGGGAACGTCCACCCACACGATATTAGCAGAAACGCTGGTCCCAGTCAGCATCAGAACTTGGCCTAGCTGGATCATGTTCACGGCAGCTGTGGTTGCCTTCATGCTGATGGCCGCTGCTATCTAATCCTTCCACTGTCCATGGCTCGCAATCATCCCGCAAAACAAGGGGTCCCAGGGACTCCTTCACTTACAGCATAGAGGGTCCTAGAGGAGGGATAGAGGGTCCCAATAACATTGTGAATGCCAAAAAATAGTTTTTTTTCTAGTGCATCCCTGGGACCCCCTGCACATTCTTTTAGAGGGTCCTTTAGAATTCTAGTACTTCATAGACCCCCAAATGGGGGTCCCTGGGAGCCCTAACTGTCTCCACATCAGCACAACGCTGTCCCACCACGAACACGTCTCTTGTGGAAAACAGCTTTTGTCAGTTTTGGAAGATTTGAAGAAAATGACGGCAGTACTGAACACAAGATCCTAAGTATAATACGTCCACAAGATCGTCTCGATCTAAATGAGTAATAATTAGATTTACTATCCAGATTTCTATTGCAGCAATTTGTTTTTCAACTTTTTGTTCTTTTACAGGCGTTACCGTAGTTGTAGTCTAGATCTAGTCCAGTTGTCAACATTTTCAACTAAAACTTTGAATCAAGTCTTTGTCTAAATTAGTCTAATAGTATTAGTAATACAACCTGTATTACAAGTGATGCCAAAGCCACTGTCTTTGGTATTATCTAGGGTCTAGTCGTTGTGTTGGTTTCCTTTGTCCCCTGCATAACTTTTACCTTCATTTCTAGACTGCCCAGTCAACTGTATGGCGTCATCCAGTCGTCATAGTGACGTCACATTATGTCATAATATGGGTGGAGGAGGGGGGAAATTCGGACAGTCAGGTGGCGTACCGAATCATCTTCTTTTTTTGAAAAAAAAAGGTTTCTGCGCTTAGGTCCCCCCCCCCACCCCCCCCCCCCCCCCCCCCCCCCCCCCCCCCCCCCCCCCCCCCCCCCCCCCTCTCCATTTGTTTTCGTCTGCATCCGTGGGCGTGTATCATATGAGTTACCTCAAAAACTATTAGACGGGTTATAATCAAATTTACCAGAGGGGTGGTAATTATAAATGCAGATTCCGATAAAGATGCAGATCAACACCCCCGTTACATTTCTCGGCTCTCCCCGCATTGTCAGACTTGCCTTTCTTACTGCTTATAGAGCCTTTCAACCTCTATCGATTCCAATTAAAATGTTTTATGCTAATTTTCATGACTTGAAAAATTTAAAACACTGCTTTTGGAAATAGCATAAACCAGGTGAACAAGCAACACTGGATGTTCCCGATACGGCTTATTTCAGTCTGGGTTCATTGCGTTCTTTCCCTCTTGCTTTATCTTCTACTGTATATTATCCAATGCATAGTTTGAATTGTGTAAATGGATGAAAATCAAGGTTGAATGTAGAAAACGGTAGATGTTTAAATGTTCAATCTGCAGAAAGAAAGGCAATACTTAAAAATGGAAAGAACCGAGAATGGGAGGAGGGGGTGTTCATTTACATCTTTACTGAGATTCTTTTCGATTTTCATGACCCGTTGTTATTTACTTTTTTAAAGGAATGTTTTGGGTCCAAAACTCTGCTTTATAAAACATATAAACTATATGCAAAACAGGCCTACAAATTCGGTATAACAAATATACATCAAACCTCAAAACATACGATCAACAAGACAAGCAATGGCAACAATGATTGGCTTTGTCACAGGCTTACACCCACCCCCCCATCCCCATCCCTATCCAGCCTTCCATCTTCTAATCCTCCTCCTCCTCCTCCTCCTTCCCTTAACTCAGTGAGGAGTCATCGGGGCGCCACAGTGAAGTCTTCACCAACTTCCTCCAGCTCTGTCGGTCGTGAGCCAGAGTCTGGGTTTCTGCGAATTATGTTGCTGTCTGGGTGAATGGCTTTCGACTTCACTCTCACTGTCGTCCAATCCATGGCCAGGAAATTAAAGTCTCCACCGATGACCACATGAGCACCGGTGGCCATTGCTCTTCTCGCAGAGATGTCGAATCCTCTTTGACTGTTTTCGTCCCCTGCATTTGGGCGGTAGTAGGAAGCCAATAGTAGTTGTTTCCTGCCCTTAAGCTTGATTTTAACCCAGATTATTTCACAGTCTGGTACCGCAAATTCAGTGGCTTCGAGGCAGGTGAGGTTGGGAATCACTGCAATTAAGACACCTCCTCCATTTCTGTTTCTATCACGCCGAAACACTTTGTAGTGCTTGGGGAAAAGTTCACCAGATGAAACAGAGGAGTTGAGCCAGGTCTCAGTGGCTACTATTATGTCAGGCTTTGTACTTGAAATTAGATTATGGATCTCAGGAATCTTGCCAGTAATTGACTGAGTATTCATGTTCAAAAGTCTTAGGGGACGGTTCATTTGTTTGTTTTACTGGTTAGCCCGCGTTGGTGTGGACGTGTGAAGCGGTTGGAAGTTTTCTTCTCCTGACTGATCTTGAAAGGTATAAAAAGAGAAGTTTGTCTGGTCAAGACCAAAGAGGTCAAAGGCAGTAGAAGTGTAATTTGCAGCGTCACAGATGATACATTTCCACACAGCATCCTTATTGTCACTATCACAAAACTTTGAGTACGAATTGGAATCCATGCTTTGGCAGGCTTCATGGAACCACTGCTCGCACCCCTCGCAGGTGATTCCTTTATTCTCCAAAGTTACGGAACGGTCACACGTACCGCAAGGATAACTAAGGCCCGACGGAGGAGAACCAAGGACAGGGTGGCCTCTTGGAGACAAGGCGACCACGAGCAGGAGCATAGAGGTCCAGGAGCCCAAGGAGGAGAGAGTTCAGGTCATCGGGGGAGGTTGGCAGTGAAGAAGCGAGACGAGACTGAAGGTCAGCCTCAAAGAGTGTCATGTCAACAGCGGAGAGGTGTCTGGCGAGAACGTAAGTTTTGCGAGGTGGAGGGCGGGTCAGTTGGAGATCGGCAACGAGACAGACGTGGTCAGAAGGGAGGGTATGGTCAATAGCGATGGACTCCACTATGTCCTGGGCAGCCCTGTGGATTATGTTGTCCAGAGTGTGACATTTGTCGGAGCGTGAACACACTGGACCAGGAGATCCAGAAGATCGATGACTTTGGAGGTGGTGGAGTCAGAGGGGCGATCGAAGTGGATGTTGTAGTCACCAGCGATGATGTAGGACCCACGGAGTGAGTTTCAGAAAGACAGCAGATCGGGGAGTGAGTTGCAGTAGGACAGCAGATCGGGGAGTTCGTCAGTAAAGGTGGAGTCAGTCATGCGGTTTTTAGAGCTTGGGGGAGGACGATACAAACACAGAAGATGGAAAGTTTGGTGGGGGAAGGTAAGGGTGACTTGTGCCAGTTCGCAGGAGGTGTGGGTGAAGGGGAGGCAGACTTGGTTGAGAGGAAAGGGGATAGTGAATCGGCGACGACAAAAGCAATGCCGCCGCCACGGGACTGACGGGGGAAGGAGAGGGTGTGGTGGTGGTGGGGGAGAACATCGGCAGAACCTTCAACCTGATGAAGGAGGCTGATCAACGGGAAGAAGAAGAAGAGAAAGACAGACAGACAGACACACAGAGAAAGAGAGAGAGAGACAGAGACAGAGAGACAGAGACAGAGAGAGAGAGAGAGAGAGAGAGAGAGAGAGAGAGAGAGAGAGAGAGAGAGAGAGAATATTTTATTCCCGAAAAGGCATCGCCCCATTTGGAAGGGTGTGTGACAATATTTCAAAGTACACAAAATCAATCATCCAAATACAAAGTAACAGAACAATACTCACGACAGTACGATATCTCGAAGTTTAAAAGCCTTGTACAAAAATAGACACAACTTTTGAATTGTGTTTTCATTTCTACTGGACATAAGGAGACTAAGTTTAAATAAACTAGGATTCCTGTAAAAATTAGGTGCAATTAATTATTTTCTAAGGTCGTTGAAAAATAGACATGTAAATACAAAATGCAACTCATTATTTTGCCCTTCTTTACAAAGAGGGCATATTCAATTGTCTATGTTAGAATAATGTTTTGAATGTACAAACAAATCCGAAATTCCACATCTGAATCTAATCATCATACACTTCAGGTGTCTAGCTATACTACTTGCCAAATAGGTTTGAACAACGTGATCTTCGATTCCAAACTTCCTATACATGTAAAATCTATCACTATTTTGCATATGATCATTCCAGACTTGCCATCGATTGTCAATTAATCTCTGTCTAAAGGTTTTAATAAACAGCCTGTAGCTTTCAACGCCCTGATTCAACCATGCATACATAAATCCCTTTTCACATAAACATTTGCGTACATTTGTAACCCAGTTATGTTTTCCCTTCTCATCTAAATTAAACAACATTAAATACGATTTCTTTGGCAGTTTGTGGTCTTCCACATGTATCAATGTTAGCCAGTATCTAATACAATTGACTCTAGCAGTGATAGTAATAGGATATCTATTTAGCTCTCCATATATCAAATCATCATTTGGTGAGAGAGAGAGAGAGAGAGAGAGAGAGAGAGAGAGAGAGAGAGAGAGAGAGAGAGAGAGAGAGAATAACTTAACACAATTTTTAGTGTTTCAGGACCCCAGCCTATAACATTTTGAGGTGCAATGCAAAAAGAACATGAGATAGAGAGAGAGTATACAGAGAGACAGAGAGAGAGAGAGAGGGAGAGAGAGACGGGGGGGGGGGGGGGGCGGACAGTCGCGCGCGCACGCACACACACAAGCAATATATTTTACACATGTCACTGCCCCTCCCGGCCTGTAGCTCAGTAGGCCTATGACTTAGCGGGCCTATGAGGTGGGAGGCCTGTGGTTAGCGGGCCCCTCCGTTCTGGAATACAAAAAGAGTTGGGGGTGGGGTGGGGAGGAAGCATGGTTTTCATGATCAGAAAAGAGGGACAAGAGTGTCTTAGCATTTAAAAAAAACCAAACTCTTCTGTCATAATTTAGGAGAAACGCGGTAAGTTGACAGACTGAAAATCTGAATGCTCTCCCTTTACACGCAGACGAGTTGTTTTTTGTTGAGAGAGATTTGCCTCCCTTTGGTTAGTTCGTTGATGTATGCCTCTTGCCATTTTTTAGGACAGCTAGCGTTGGGGAATCTCCCCAAATGGGCTAACCAATCCCTTTGGCTGCAGCACCAGAGCCAGTGCAAATGCCCCCTAGTTTGAGAGTCCTAGTGTTCTACAAAAGACTGACCTGTATGAGTTCTCAATACTGTAGAGAATCCTTTGTGTGTACAGCTCTCCGTTTGCTATTGGCCCCATAACTTGTTATTACATGCTAGTGTCAGCCAGTAATGAAACCATTTGAATAGAGTATCGTTGGGTTGATCAATACGTCATGGCATGACACATATGTAACAGCCTTGTCTGCGACCGTCTGTCTGCCTAACTGCTTGTCTGTCTGTGCTTAACGTGTATTCCCTAAAGTTCTGAACGGATTGTCATCAACATTGCTAGTGGAGGGTTAGGTATTATTTCCTCTTCTTCTTCTTCTGCGTTCCCAGGCCAAAAGGCCATAATGGGTACATAAATGTTTGTTTTCAGTTTTCACTTGTCTCCCCTGCTGCGCACAGCCGACACATTCTGATTTCAGAGGAGCTCAAAGGAGAAATATTATTTGCAAGAGTTTTTGGTAAAAAGGCAGGGGAACGGGCCAATAGTAGATGATAGAAAGCAAAGGGAAAAGGCAGAGTCAAAGAGAGTGGTAGATTAGAAGAAGTTACAAGCACATAACTTCCAGGAGGTGGGGGAACTATTTTTATGAAAGACCGCTCGGTATCCCCACGGGGAGAGACTCGTGAAGAGGGCGGGGTCGTCCAGCTCCCCGTATGGAGGCACGAGGCATCCACCCACTGCCCCAGTTAAGGTTTTATGTTCTGTGTCTTCGTGATCCAGGGAACACTTAGATTGTTACCTAATCATTTGTTTTGCTTTTTAAAAAAAAGATATTGACTCTTACTCTGAATCTGTATCTGTATGACCACTTCTAACGACAGGACCATTTCTTTTTCCCACAAGGGGAAACTATTCAACACTTTCTGCCGTTGGTATTAGGCATACTGCTGTACACATTCTGTTAACCCATTCTGTAGATTGTTAGAATACAACATCATTATCAATACTGGAAGTTTGCATGACAGCTTGAGGTAGAAATGTTGACACGGGATTGCCATGGTTTCCTTCACTCACGTGAGACAGACAGACAGACAGACAGACAGACAGAGCAGCAGAGAGAGAAAACACCGAACACTGAAAAACTTTATTTAACAAAGATAAAGATTTTAGGCGATGCCTATTACAATCTGTCACAGAGACAAGAGAGAGAGAGAGAGAGAGAGAGACAGAGAGAGAGAGAGAGAGAGAGAGAGGAAAGAGAGAGAGAGGGGGAGGGGCTTCCAATCGTCATGCAAAACAAGGGGTCCCAGGGACTCCTTCACATACAGTATAGAGGGTCCTAGAGGCGGGATAGAGGGTCCCAGTGGCATTGCGAATGCTAAAAAGATTTTTTCTAGTGCATCCCTGGGACCCCCTGCACATTCTTTTAGAGGGTCCTGTAGAAATTTAGTACTTCATAGACACCCAAAATGGGGGGGGGGGTCACTGGCATGGGAGCCTTGGAGAGAGCGAGCTAACGTGGAACGATATCACTCATGATTTTCATTTCCCCAGCTTCACATGAATAAAACGAGTAACACTTTTATTGAAAAGAAACCAAAGGTAACTGTACATTATAAATGATTGCACCTGACTTCAGAACAATGAACACCCTAACAAGTGACTAAAGCTATGCCTTTTGGAGATAGCTAACACAACTCTACATTATAAATGATTGCACCTGACTTCAGAACAATGAACACCCTAACAAGTGACTAAAGTTATGCCTTTTGGAGATAGCCTACACGCCTAGGGTTAATAACATTCATGAGGGTGGCAAATTAAACAGGATCTTGGATTTTTTTTAATTCATCAGCTTCACCTACTTTACCCTTCACCTTAATTAAACATTAATTGATCATCTAAGTATTGGCGTCCTGTGACAATCTAGACCTCAACCCTGTCTTTCACCAAAAATTAAAACAAAACAAAACGAGAGGCAAAGCCTTCAAGGCTCACACACACTTTGTGATCGTCTTTTGGGATATAGAACCAAAAAGTCAGATTGTTCACTTTATGATTTTATAAGGTCACAGGTCAGGGTCAATGTTAGTTAACAAGGCAACGGTTGCCTGGCATCTGATATCTGAACAAACTTGGTACTGTAACTGCAAATATGTGAAATATATCACCAAGAAAAGAAATTCACATAACTCAAGGTCAAAGGTCAAGGTCAAGGTCTGCAAGGGTATACTTCCACCCTGGAACACGTCAGTTCTAGAATGTGAAGTTATTCTGTGCATTGATATAAGATATTGAGACATGTCCAAGGTTAAGGTCAAGGTCAGCCAAATTAAAGGTGCTCCACAAGACAAACCAGTAACAATAACATCCAACTGTACAACATTTGAAACGATTCTCGACGACCGTTCACCCCGAGGTATTGCAGCAGACAAAGAAACAAGGTCAAAGTGGTCATGCTTATAGAGAGCATCAATACTTAGCATTCCACAAGACCTTCACTCTTCACTCTACTGCAGATGTAAAGTTCCCTGTTACGGTAACACTAGTACCACTGCTGACAGCAGTAACATCAGTACTACTGCAGATGTAAAGTTCCCTGTTACGGTAACACTAGTACTACTCCTGACAGCAGTAACATCAGTACTACTGCAGATGTAAAGTTCCCTGTTACGGTAACACTAGTACCACTGCTGACAGCAGTAACATCAGTACTACTGCAGATGTAAAGTTCCCTGTTACGGTAACACTAGTACCACTGCTGACTGCTAACAGAAGCATGCTATGACCAGTACCTCCAGTAACACCAATCACTGGAGTATTTCTTTCACACAGCACCAGTGGTACTGTATACTATCACCAGTACCTCCAGTAACACCAATCACTGGAGTATTTCTTTCACACAGCACCAGTGGTACTGTATACTATCACCAGTACCTCCAGTAACACCAATCACTGGAGTACTTTCACACAGCACCAGTGGTACTGTATACTATCACCAGTACCTCCAGTAACACCAATCACTGGAGTATTTCTTTCACACAGCACCAGTGGTACTGTATACTATCACCAGTACCTCCAGTAACACCAATCACTGGAGTATTTCTTTCACACAGCACCAGTGGTACTGTATACTATCACCAGTACCTCCAGTAACACCAATCACTGGAGTATTTCTTTCACACAGCACCAGTGGTACTGTATACTATCACCAGTACCTCCAGTAACACCAATCACTGGAGTATTTCTTTCACACAGCACCAGTGGCACTGTATACTATCACCAGTACCTCCAGTAACACCAGTCACCTAAGTATTTCTTTCACACAGCACCAGTGGTACTGTATACTATCACCAGTACCTCCAGTAACACCAGTCACCTAAGTATTTCTTTCACACAGCACCAGTGGTACTGTATACTATCACCAGTACCTCCAGTAACACCAGTCACCTAAGTATTTCTTTCACACAGCACCAGTGGCACTGTATACTATCACCAGTACCTCCAGTAACACCAGTCACCTAAGTATTTCTTTCACACAGCACCAGTGGTACTGTATACTATCACCAGTACCTCCAGTAACACCAGTCACCTAAGTATTTCTTTCACACAGCACCAGTGGTACTTTATAGTGAGAGCAGTCTGTGCCTACCCACTCAGCGTTGTTACGTTTTGCCTTGAAAACCATGCAAAGAGTATCCACAACTCTCTGCGGTTCAGTATCCCCCGGTGACCAGAAACTGTCATTGCTGGACTTGTTTGCCACGTGTTGCCCAGCATTCCATCTGTAGAACACATCCCCACGCTGGAATCTGGCATCGAGGAAAATTTCGATATACGTATAGGGCGGTTGCTTGTCATTGCGTCTCAGGAACCGTCTCACCTCTTCGTTCTTGCGCTTGGTGTCCAGCACAGGCAGATGCCCCCCCATGGACCAACACAAGTTGCGGCTGGAGGTGTAGTTGTGGTGTCCCTCCCGGTGCAGGAACAGGCACAGGCTGACCTGGCGTAACCAGTGGTAGCACTTGTCCATGGGGCAGTCACGGCGGCTCATTTCGTAATAACGCTGCTGTGCCACTGGATCCAGACGGACGGTGTTCACGTGCAGGGTCGCATATGGCGTACACGAGCTGTAGCAAAGAGTAAATGCCATAGCTATATACACGTACTCCTGTTCCACGTGTTTCTCACTCTGTATGTAGCAAAGAGAAAAGGCCATAAAGCCATATAAACGTACTCCTGTTCCACGTGTTTCTCTGTATGTAACAAAGAGAAAAGGCCATAAAATTATCATATAAACGTACTCCTGTTCCACGTGTTTCCCACTCTGTAACAAAGAGAAAAGGCCATAAAGTCATAAACGTATTCCTGTTCCACGTGTTTCTCACTCTGTATGTAACAAAGAGAAAAGGCCATAGTTATACACGTACTCCTGTTCCACGTGTTTCTCACTCTGTAACAAAGAGAAAAGGCCATACAATTATCATATAAACGTACTCCTGTTCCACGTGTTTCCCACTCTGTAACAAAGAGAAAAGGCCATAAAGTCATCATATAAACGTACTCCTGTTCCACGTGTTTCTCACTCTCATTTACTGTTGGCCCCTTGAAGACTGCATTCAATGGGTGAAGAGGTTACATGTCTATATATCCACGTGTCTATGTGCGATGAGCTTCACCGTGTCGTTTCCCCCTCCCTCTCCTCTACCCCCTCCTCTTGAACCAGACGAGCAAGGCGTGTGAACCTGACCAACATTCCTCGATATGCGCTATTTCCAAGCCTGTCACCACTATTGGCCACTGCAACGACCACCTTTTGCAAGAGTTAATGCCCTTGGTATATGCTCGAGTACTGACCAAACAACGGCGCAACTCTCGCCAATAACCCTATCTGAGGCCACTGAATGGCTGCTTTTTGCAAGAGTGAATGCCCTTTTGGATACTGACCAACAAGGGCTTAACTGTCGCTGTCAAGGGCGTTAATAACCCTAGTTGCAGTGACCAATAGACATAACATGGGTGTGTCGACTTACCCATTTTCAAGAGCAAAGAAGAAAGCAGTGCACCGGTCATCGTTTGAACACATGGCGGCACAGTCTGTCGGAGCAGTCCGGTTGTGAACTCCGATCACTAAAGGTGTGGCTTGTGGGGCGTGGTCCTGTAAGGCGGGAACGTCCGCCCATATGATATTAGCAGAAACGCTGGTCCCAGTCAGCATCAGAACTTGGCCTAGCTGGATCATGTTCATGGCAGCTGTGGTTGCCTTCATGCTGATGGCCGCTGCTATCTAATCCTTCCACTGTCCATGGCTCGCAATCATCCCGCAAAACAAGGGGTCCCAGGGACTCCTTCACTTACAGCATAGAGCGTCCTAGAGGAGAGATAGAGGGTCCCAATAACATTGTGAATGCCAAAAAATAGTTTTTCTAGTGCATCCCTGGGACCCCCTGCACATTCTTTTAGAGGGTCCTTTAGAATTCTAGTACTTCATAGACCCCCAAATGGGGGTCCCTGGGAGCCCTGACTGTCTCCACATCAGCACAACGCTGTCCCTCCACGAACACGTCTCTTGTGGAAAACAGCTTTTGTCAGTTTTGAAGAAAATGACGGCAGTACTGAACACAAGATCCTAAGTATAAATACGTCCACAAGATCGTCTCGATCTAAATGAGTAATAATTAGACTTACTATCCAGATTTCTATTGCAGCAATTTGTTTTTCAACTTTTTGTTCTTCTACAGGCGTTACCGTAGTTGTAGTCTAGATCTAGACTAGTCCAGTTGTCAACATTTTCAACTAAAACTTTGAATCAAGTCTGTGTTTAAATTAGTCTAATAGTATTAGTAATACAACCTGTATTACAAGTGATGCCAAAGCCACTGTCTTTGGTATTATCTAGGGTCTAGTCGTTGTGTTGGTTTCCTTTGTCCCCTGCATAACTTTTACCTTCATTTCTAGACTGCCCAGTCAACTGTATGGCGTCATCCAGTCGTCATAGTGACGTCACATTATGTCATAATATGGGTGGAGGAGGGGGGAAATTCGGACAGCCAGGTGGCGTACTGAATCATCTTCTTTTTTTGAAAAAAAAAGGTTTTTCTGCGCTTAGGTTAACCCCCCCCCCCCCCCCCCCCCCCCCCCCCCCCCCCCCTCTCCATTTGTTTTCGTCTGCATCCGTGGGCGTGTATCATATGAGTTACCTCAAAAACTATTAGACGGGTTATAATCAAATTTACCAGAGGGGTGGTAATTATAAATGCAGATTCCGATAAAGATGCAGATCAACACCCCCGTTACATTTCTCGGCTCTCCCCGCATTGTCAGACTTGCCTTTCTTACTGCTTATAGAGCCTACCTCTATCGATTCCAATTAAAATGTGTTATGCTAATTTTCATGACTTGAAAAATTTAAAACACTGCTTTTGGAAATAGCATAAACCAGGTGAACAAACAACACTGGATGTTCCCGATACGGCTTATTTCAGTCTGGGTTCATGGCGTTCTTTCCCTCTTGCCTTTATCTTCTACTGTATATTATTGAATGCATATTTTGAATTGTGTAAATGGATGAAAATCAAGGTTGAATGTAGAAAACGGTAGATGTTTAAATGTTCAATCTGCAGTCAGAAAGGCAATACTGAAAACGGAAAGAACCGAGAATGGGAGGAGGGGGTATTCATTTACATCTTTACCAAGATTCTTTTCGATTTTCATGACCCGTTGTTATTTACTTTTTGCAAAGGAATGTTTTGGGTCCAAAACTCTGCTTTATAAAACATATAAACTATATGCAAAACAGGCCTACAAATTCGGTATAACAAATATACATCAAACCTCAAAACATACGATCAACAAGACAAGCAATGGCAACAATGATTGGCTTTGTCACAGGCTTACACCCCCCATCCCCATCCCTATCCAACCTTCCATCTTCTAATTCTGATTACCCCCTCACCCCACCCCCCACCCCCACCCCCACCCCCGTCCGGTTGGCTGTCAGGCAGAGTGGAATTGAGCAGGAGCTGAGGACGGCACTCCAGTGCCAATTGTCACAGCTCAGTCCGACTTACCTCCCCTTTGATGTTCTGAGAGTGAGAGAGAGAGAGAGAGAGAGAGAGAGAGAGAGAGAGAGAGAGAGAGAGAGAGAGAGAGAGAGAGAGAGAGAGAGAGAGAGAGAGAACACTTGAACACTTGAATTTTACTGTCATTAGCTAACAAGCTCTAGTGACAGGGGGGGGGGGGGGGGAGGTAACATATTCATTTGTTAACAATAATATAAAACAATAAATTAAACAAAACAAAACACAACAAAAATAACAGTACCATAATCATTTGAAGAAACAAGAAACTCAGCAAGTGCAATAAGCACATCAAAAATTAAGTGTGAAAAATATCCACACAATATCCCCAAATTACTAAGGACTATCCACATAGTCATCGATTATTTGTTTCTTACTGGACTGGTTATTCAAAAATATAATTATTGTGACGAGGTAATGGGTTAAAAGGCTAAGTCCCTAGGGAAGACTTTAGAAAATTTGCCTTTAGCCCACTTCTCTAGGGTATGGGAGATGAGCAACTTTCCCGGCCCCTTTTCATCTAATAAATTTATATTTGTGCCCGGGTTCTGGCTCGTATGGTTGTAAGAAATACAAGTGGTTGAATTGCTCTAAATGGCAGACAGAGAGAAGTAGGGTTTTACATGAAATTACAAGACTCCCACTCTCATCAGTCTGACCAAAGGGTTCAGGATTATTTGACACTTGTATTTTATTTACTCCCAAAATCTGCATAAGATTATGCAACAATAATAATAAAGCAGCTCAATGGCGCCAAAACAAAATATGGATAAAAAAACAATGAAATCCGAAAGGATTCACAAGACTTTTGTCTTTCTATAAGGTTCGCCCCATGCCGGAAGGGTTACTAATTATCTTCAGTGTCCGTAGGAAAGTTCAATTGATTGGCGCGGTTTCATAAACTTAGCTCTTGGCAAGTTCCTCCGTAATGATCGGCGAGTGCTGGGGTGGCTGGGTTGACTCATCAGGTGAGAGTAGCTCCCAGTCGTTCCGGTTACGGCTTCGCGGGATGGCACGGTTCAGGCGTGGTCTCCTCACGGATTCTGGGTGTGGGGCGTCTTTCCCGTCTTGGTGCTGGTGAGGCAGGGGTAATCTTCCTGCCCACGATGCCCTGCTGATAATCACAGGAGAAGGTGGAGGTAGGTCTCTATGGCTTAGAGACAAGGGGCTTCAGTCGGCAGGGAATTAGTGAATCCCAACCGGCTAGAAGGCTTCCCTTGTACAATAGCACTAGTTAATAAATAAACTGAGTTTCAGTTAACAAACTGAGATCAGTAAAACATAAAAGGTGATCAAGACAACATCACTCTCCATCCAACACCTGGAAAGGAATGGTATCATAAAGTGCAAGATTGCGGCCCATAGGTTTCCTACTAAAAATAGACAAAAGGGTTAGTAGGCATAAACTCCGGTTCTGGTACCAAAAGTGTTCAAGTCAAAAAAAACACACACACAAATAATCAGTGCACATAAATAGAATAGAATGTTTACCACTTCTTTTCTATAACATATCTATCTACTCCTTATTCATCATTGAACATAGGATCTAGATCAAAACTAGGGTCAAACAAACCAGATCTCAATCACCTGCCATCAATAATACTTACTAGTGGGCTTATTATGACTGGTTGTGAGTGTTGCTCTAGCTACGTTTCAGCGTCTTGTGTGAAAACTTTTTCTCACCACTCCAATTATAGCCTTCACTTTCAAACAATGAAAGCCTGTCATTGGTTTACAGCAGTCGACACATCACAAGATGATGTTCAAAATGTACAGAACAATCACGCGCCGATTACATCCTTATCACGTGCCGACATTCAAATCCTTCTCGTGATTAGAAAGGACGAGTTGTCTTACAAAGGGAGCCGACTGTTGATATCACTATCTCGTGATGAGGAGGGTAGATAAGAGAGAGGGGGGGGGTGAAGGGAGATAACCTCTGTAGGGGTTACATGCCGACCGGGGACAAAGAGACAACTCCCTTACTCGGCGTTCTCTTTGATGGTGGATGGCAATTAACGTGGCGGCCTGGTCGAGAAATGAAAAGGAGAGGGGGGGGAGGGGAGAAGGGGGGGGGGTGTAGATAAGAAATAAAGAAAGCGGGTCGCGCGGGACACTTACGTCACAATTATTACCGCTCAATAAAACCATAGGCACAACAGGCAAATAAAACAAAAGAAAACATAGGCCCTACGTGTTACTTTGTTTCACATTTTCTCTTCCTTATTGATCCTGCTTCTGATATGTATTTTGCAAGGGAGATAATTATAATCTCATTATCAGACTTTACAATCTGTATCAAATCTTTACTTTGTGCCTCTCTAGTATTGAACAATGGACACCTTTTTCTCACATCTTCATAGC
>CM065688.1:523362-545926 GCA_017654935.2 Phymorhynchus buccinoides
ATGAAATTAGCATACACAAGTTTATTGGACTCGATAGAGGTAGGTCTCTATAAGCAGTAAGAAAGGCAAGTCTGACAATGCGGGGAGAGCCGAGAAATGTAACGGGGGTGTTGATCTGCATCTTTATCGGAATCTGCATTTATAATTACCACCCCTCTATGGGTAATTTGATTATTAACCCGTCTAATAGTTTTGAGTCTCGGTGTAACTCATATGATACCCGCCACACCGGTAGAGACCCCCCCCCCCCATGGAGCCACAAAATGGAGAGGGAGGGGGTCGGGGGTAGGGAGGGGTAACCTAAGCGCAGAAACCTTTTATTTTCAAAAAAAGAAGATGATTCGGTACGCAACCTGACTGTCCGAATTTCCCCCCTCCTCCACCCATATTATGACATAATGTGACGTCACTATGACGACTGGATGACGCCATACAGTTGACTGGGCAGTCTAGAAATGAAGGTAAAAGTTATGCAGGGGACAAAGGAAACCAACACAACGACTAGACCCTAGATAATACCAAAGACAGTGGCTTTGGCATCACTTGTAATACAGGTTGTATTACTAATACTATTAGACTAATTTAGACAAAGACTTGATTCAAAGTTTTAGTTGAAAATGTTGACAACTGGACTAGATCTAGACTACAACTACGGTAACGCCTGTAAAAGAACAAAAAGTTGAAAAACAAATTGATGCAATAGAAATCTGGATAGTAAATCTAATTATTACTCATTTAGATCGAGACGATCTTGTGGACGTATTTATACTTAGGATCTTGTGTTCAGTACTGCCGTCATTTTCTTCAAATCTTCCAAAACGGACAAAAAGACTGTTTTCCACAAGAGACGTGTTAGTGGTGGGTTTGGGACAGCGTGGGTGTCTGGATGTGGTAGGGACCAGTATCAGGCCTCCCAGGGACCTCCATTTTGGGGGTTTACGAAGTACTAACAATTCTAGAGGACCATCCAAAAGAATGTGCAGGGGTCCCATGGATGCGCAAGAAAAACTATTTTTTGGCATTCGCAATGTCACTGGGACCGTCTATCTCTGCCTCTAGGATCCTCTATACTGTTAAGTGAAGGAGTCCCTTGGACCCCAAGTTTTGCGGGACGATTGCGAGCCAAAAATGGACAGTGGAAGGATTAGATAGCAGCGGCCATCAGCATGAAGGCAACCACAGCTGCCGTGAACATGATCCAGCTAGGCCAAGTTCTGATGCTGACTGGGACCAGCGTTTCTGCTAATATCATGTGGGCGGACGTTCCCGCCTTACAGGACCACGCCCCACAAGCCACACCTTTAGTGATCGGAGTTCACAACCGGACTGCTCCGACAGACTGTGCCGCCATGTGTTCAAACGATGACCGGTGCACTGCTTTCTTCTTTGCTCTTGAAAATGGGTAAGTCGACACACCCATGTTATGTGGCTATTGGCCACTGTAAGTAGGGTTATTAACACCCTTGACAGCGACAGTTAAGCCCTTGTTGATCAGTATCCAAAAGGTGCAATCACTCTTAATTGCCAAAAGGCAGCCATTAAGTGGCATCAAAATAGGGTTATTGGCGAGAGTTACAGCCGTTGTTTTGGTCAGTACTTACGGCGCATTATACAAATGGTTATTAACTCTTGCAAACGTTGGTACGTTGCAGTAGTGGGCCAATAGTGGTTTTTTTTTTTTTTTTTTTTTTTTGACAGGCTTGGGAAATAGCGCATTATCGAGGAATGTTGCGTTGCATCGGTGTTCACACGCCGTGCTTCGTTCTTCGTGGTCTAAATCTGTATCTCTGTGCGATCTGGGCGGTTAGAGGAGAGAGAGAGAGTCATAATGGTGGAAACGACATGAGCGCGTGAAGCTTCATCGCATCATTAGACTCACGTGGACATATAGACTGTTTTTTTAACCTCTTCACCCATGTGAATGCAGTCTTCAGAGGGCCAACAGTAAATGAAAGTCTATAAAGAGAGTGAGAAAACACGTGCGAGATATACGTGGATGAGGAGTACGTTTATATGATAACTATGGCCTTTTCTCTTTGTTACATACAGAGTGAAAACACATGGAACAGGAGTACGTGTATATAACTATGGCATTTACTCTTTGCTACAGCTCGTGTACGCCATATGCGACCCTGCACGTGAACACCGTCCGTCTGGATCCAGTGGCACAGCAGCGTTATTACGAAATGAGCCGCCGTGACTGCCCCATGGACAAGTGCTACCACTGGTTACGCCAGGTCAGCCTGTGCCTGTTCCTGCACCGGGAGGGACACCACAACTACATCTCCAGCCGCAACTTGTGTTGGTCCATGGGGGGGCATCTGCCTGTGCTGGACACCAAGCGCAAGAACGAAGAGGTGAGACGGTTCCTGAGACGCAATGACAAGCAACCGCCCTATACGTATATCGAAATTTTCCTCGGTGCCAGATTCCAGCCTGGGGATGTGTTCTACAGATGGAGTGCTGGGCAACACGTGGCAAACAAGTCCAGCAATGACAGTTTCTGGTCACCGGGGTATACTGAACCGCAGAGAGTTGTGGATGCTCTTTGCATGGTTTTCAAGGCAAAACGTAACAACGCTGAGTGGGTAGGCACAGACTGCTCTCACTATAAAGTACCACTGGTGCTGTGTGAAAGAAATACTTAGGTGACTGGTGTTACTGGAGGTACTGGTGATAGTATACAGTACAACTGGTGCTGTGTGAAAGAAATACTCCAGTGACTGGTGTTACTGGAGGTACTGGTGATAGTATACAGTACAACTGGTGCTGTGTGAAAGAAATACTCCAGTGATTTGGTGTTACTGGAGGTACTGGTGATAGTATACAGTACCACTGGTGCTGTGTGAAAGAAATACTCCAGTGATTGGTGTTACTGGAGGTACTGGTGATAGTATACAGTACCACTGGTGCTGTGTGAAAGAAATACTCCAGTGATTGGTGTTACTGGAGGTACTGGTGATAGTATACAGTACCACTGGTGCTGTGTGAAAGAAATACTCCAGTGATTGGTGTTACTGGAGGTACTGGTCATAGCATGCTTCTGTTAGCAGTCAGCAGTGGTACTAGTGTTACCGTAACAGGGAACTTTACATCTGCAGTAGTACTGATGTTACTGCTGTCAGCAGTGGTACTAGTGTTACCGTAACAGGGAACTTTACATCTGCAGTAGTACTGATGTTACTGCTGTCAGCAGTGGTACTAGTGTTACCGTAACAGGGAACTCTGCATCTGCAGTAGTACTGATGTTACTGCTGTCAGCAGTAGTACTAGTGTTACCGTAACAGGGAACTTTACATCTGCAGTAGTACTGATGTTACTGCTGTCAGGAGTAGTACTAGTGTTACCGTAACAGGGAACTTTACATCTGCAGTAGTACTGATGTTACTGCTGTCAGCAGTGGTACTAGTGTTACCGTAACAGGGAACTTTACATCTGCAGTAGAGTGAAGAGTGAAGGTCTTGTGGAATGCTAAGTATTGATGCTCTCTATAAGCATGACCACTTTGACCTTTGACCTTGTTTCTTTGTCTGCTGCAATACCTCGGGGTGAACGGTCGTCGAGAATCGTTTCAAATGTTGTACAGTTGGATGTTATTGTTACTGGTTTGTCTTGTGGAGCACCTTTAATTTGGCTGACCTTGACCTTAACCTTGGACATGTCTCAATATCTTATATCAATGCACAGAATAACTTCACATTCTAGAACTGACGTGTTCCAGGGTGGAAGTATACCCTTGCAGACCTTGACCTTGACCTTTGACCTTGAGTTATGTGAATTTCTTTTCTTGGTGATATATTTCACATATTTGCAGTTACAGTACCAAGTTTGTTCAGATATCAGATGCCAGGCAACCGTTGCCTTGTTAACTAACATTGACCCTGACCTGTGACCTTATAAAATCATAAAGTGAACAATCTGACTTTTTGGTTCTATATCCCAAAAGACGATCACAAAGTGTGTGTGAGCCTTGAAGGCTTTGCCTCTCGTTTTGTTTTGTTTTAATTTTTGGTGAAAGACAGGGTTGAGGTCTAGATTGTCACAGGACGCCAATACTTAGATGATCAATTAATGTTTAATTAAGGTGAAGGGTAAAGTAGGTGAAGCTGATGAATTAAAAAAAATCCAAGATCCTGTTTAATTTGCCACCCTCATGAATGTTATTAACCCTAGGCGTGTAGGCTATCTCCAAAAGGCATAACTTTAGTCACTTGTTAGGGTGTTCATTGTTCTGAAGTCAGGTGCAATCATTTATAATGTAGAGTTGTGTTAGCTATCTCCAAAAGGCACAGCTTTAGTCACTTGTTAGGGTGTTCATTGTTCTGAAGTCAGGTGCAATCATTTATAATGTACAGTTACCTTTGGTTTCTTTTCAATAAAAGTGTTACTCGTTTTATTCATGTGAAGCTGGGGAAATGAAAATCATGAGTGATATCGTTCCACGTTAGCTCGCTCTCTCCAAGGCTCCCATGCCAGTGAACACCCCCCCCCCCCCCACCCCCATTTGGGTGTCTATGAAGTGCTACATTTCTACAGGATCCTCTAAAAGAATGTGCAGGGGTCCCAAGGATGCGCTAGAAAAAATCTTTTTAGCATTCGCAATGCCACTGGGACCCTCTATCCCGCCTCTAGGACCCTCTATACTGTATGTGAAGGAGTCCCTGGGACCCCTTGTTTTGCATGACGATTGGAAGCCCCCCCCTCTCTCTCTCTCTTTCTCTCTCTCATCTTCTCTCTCTCTCTCTCTCTCTCTCTCTCTCTCTCTCTGTGACAGATTGTAATAGGCATCGCCTAAAATCTTTATCTTTGTTAAATAAAGTTTTTCAGTGTTCGGTGTTTTCTCTCTCTGCCTCTGTCTGTCTGTCTGTCTGTCTGTCTCACGTGAGTGAAGGAAACCATGGCAATCCCGTGTCAACATTTCTACCTCAAGCTGTCATGCAAACTTCCAGTATTGATAATGATGTTGTATTCTAACAATCTACAGAATGGGTTAACAGAATGTGTACAGCAGTATGCCTAATACCAACGGCAGAAAGTGTTGAATAGTTTCCCCTTGTGGGAAAAAGAAATGGTCCTGTCGTTAGAAGTGGTCATACAGATACAGATTCAGAGTAAGAGTCAATATCTTTTTTTTAAAAAGCAAAACAAATGATTAGGTAACAATCTAAGTGTTCCCTGGATCACGAAGACACAGAACATAAAACCTTAACTGGGGCAGTGGGTGGATGCCTCGTGCCTCCATACGGGGAGCTGGACGACCCCGCCCTCTTCACGAGTCTCTCCCCGTGGGGATACCGAGCGGTCTTTCATAAAAATAGTTCCCCCACCTCCTGGAAGTTATGTGCTTGTAACTTCCTCTAATCTACCACTCTCTTTGACTCTGCCTTTTCCCTTTGCTTTCTATCATCTACTATTGGCCCGTTCCCCTGCCTTTTTACCAAAAAATCTTGCAAATAATATTTCTCCTTTGAGCTCCTCTGAAATCAGAATGTGTCGGCAGTGCGCAGCAGGGAGACAAGTGAAAACTGAAAACAAACATTTATGTACCCATTATGGCCTTTTGGCCTGGGAACGCAGAAGAAGAAGAAGAGGAAATAATACCTAACCCTCCACTAGCAATGTTGATGACAATCCGTTCAGAACTTTAGGGAATACACGTTAAGCACAGACAGACAAGCAGTTAGGCAGACAGACGGTCGCAGACAAGGCTGTTACATATGTGTCATGCCATGACGTATTGATCAACCCAACGATACTCTATTCAAATGGTTTCATTACTGGCTGACACTAGCATGTAATAACAAGTTATGGGGCCAATAGCAAACGGAGAGCTGTACACACAAAGGATTCTCTACAGTATTGAGAACTCATACAGGTCAGTCTTTTGTAGAACACTAGGACTCTCAAACTAGGGGGCATTTGCGCTTCCTCTGGTGCTGCAGCCAAAGGGATTGGTTAGCCCATTTGGGGAGATTCCCCAACGCTAGCTGTCCTAAAAAATGGCAAGAGGCATACATCAACGAACTAACCAAAGGGAGGCAAATCTCTCAACAAAAAACAACTCGTCTGCGTGTAAAGGGAGAGCATTCAGATTTTCAGTCTGTCAACTTACCGCGTTTCTCCTAAATTATGACAGAAGAGTTTGGGTTTTTTTAAATGCTAAGACACTCTTGTCCCTCTTTTCTGATCATGAAAACCATGCTTCCTCCCCACCCCACCCCCAACTCTTTTTGTATTCCAGAACGGAGGGGCCCGCTAACCACAGGCCTCCCACCTCATAGGCCCGCTAAGTCATAGGCCTACTGAGCTACAGGCCGGGAGGGGCAGTGACATGTGTAAAATATATTGCTTGTGTGTGTGTGCACGCGCGCGACTGTCCGCCCCCCCCCCCCTCTCTCTCTCCCTCTCTCTCTCTCTGTCTCTCTGTATACTCTCTATCTCATGTTCTTTTTGCATTGCACCTCAAAATGTTATAGGCTGGGGTCCTGAAACACTAAAAATTGTGTTCCGTTACTCTCTCTCTCTCTCTCTCTCTCTCTCTCTCTCTCTCTCTCTCTCTCTCTCACCAAATGATTTGATATATGGAGAGCTAAATAGATATCCTATTACTATCACTGCTAGAGTCAATTGTATTAGATACTGGCTAACATTGATACATGTGGAAGACCACAAACTGCCAAAGAAATCGTATTTAATGTTGTTTAATTTAGATGAGAAGGGAAAACATAACTGGGTTACAAATGTACGCAAATGTTTATGTGAAAAGGGATTTATGTATGCATGGTTGAATCAGGGCGTTGAAAGCTACAGGCTGTTTATTAAAACCTTTAGACAGAGATTAATTGACAATCGATGGCAAGTCTGGAATGATCATATGCAAAATAGTGATAGATTTTACATGTATAGGAAGTTTGGAATCGAAGATCACGTTGTTCAAACCTATTTGGCAAGTAGTATAGCTAGACACCTGAAGTGTATGATGATTAGATTCAGATGTGGAATTTCGGATTTGTTTGTACATTCAAAACATTATTCTAACATAGACAATTGAATATGCCCTCTTTGTAAAGAAGGGCAAAATAATGAGTTGCATTTTGTATTTACATGTCTATTTTTCAACGACCTTAGAAAATAATTAATTGCACCTAATTTTTACAGGAATCCTAGTTTATTTAAACTTAGTCTCCTTATGTCCAGTAGAAATGAAAACACAATTCAAAAGTTGTGTCTATTTTTGTACAAGGCTTTTAAACTTCGAGATATCGTACTGTCGTGAGTATTGTTCTGTTACTTTGTATTTGGATGATTGATTTTGTGTACTTTGAAATATTGTCACACACCCTTCCAAATGGGGCGATGCCTTTTCGGGAATAAAATATTCTCTCTCTCTCTCTCTCTCTCTCTCTCTCTCTCTCTCTCTCTCTCTCTCTCTCTCTCTCAAAAAGTCTCTGTCTCTGTCTCTCTCTCTCTTTCTCTGTGTGTCTGTCTGTCTGTCTTTCTCTTCTTCTTCTTCCTGTTGATCAGCCTCCTTCATCAGGTTGAAGGTTCTGCCGATGTTCTCCCCCACCACCACCACACCCTCTCCTTCCCCCGTCAGTCCCGTGGCGGCGGCATTGCTTTTGTCGTCGCCGATTCACTATCCCCTTTCCTCTCAACCAAGTCTGCCTCCCCTTCACCCACACCTCCTGCGAACTGGCACAAGTCACCCTTACCTTCCCCCACCAAACTTTCCATCTTCTGTGTTTGTATCGTCCTCCCCCAAGCTCTAAAAACCGCATGACTGACTCCACCTTTACTGACGAACTCCCCGATCTGCTGTCCTACTGCAACTCACTCCCCGATCTGCTGTCTTTCTGAAACTCACTCCGTGGGTCCTACATCATCGCTGGTGACTACAACATCCACTTCGATCGCCCCTCTGACTCCACCACCTCCAAAGTCATCGATCTTCTGGATCTCCTGGTCCAGTGTGTTCACGCTCCGACAAATGTCACACTCTGGACAACATAATCCACAGGGCTGCCCAGGACATAGTGGAGTCCATCGCTATTGACCATACCCTCCCTTCTGACCACGTCTGTCTCGTTGCCGATCTCCTACTGACCCGCCCTCCACCTCGCAAAACTTACGTTCTCGCCAGACACCTCTCCGCTGTTGACATGACACTCTTTGAGGCTGACCTTCAGTCTCGTCTCGCTTCTTCACTGCCAACCTCCCCCGATGACCTGAACTCTCTCCTCCTTGGGCTCCTGGACCTCTATGCTCCTGCTCGTGGTCGCCTTGTCTCCAAGAGGCCACCCTGTCCTTGGTTCTCCTCCGTCGGGCCTTAGTTATCCTTGTGGTACGTGTGACCGTTCCGTATCTTTGGAGAATAAAGGAATCACCTGCGAGGGGTGCGAGCAGTGGTTCCATGAAGCCTGCCAAAGCATGGATTCCAATTCGTACTCAAAGTTTTGTGATAGTGACAATAAGGATGCTGTGTGGAAATGTATCATCTGTGACGCTGCAAATTACACTTCTACTGCCTTTGACCTCTTTGGTCTTGACCAGACAAACTTCTCTTTTTATACCTTTCAAGATCAGTCAGGAGAAGAAAACTTCCAACCGCTTCACACGTCCACACCAACGCGGGCTAACCAGTAAAACAAACAAATGAACCGTCCCCTAAGACTTTTGAACATGAATACTCAGTCAATTACTGGCAAGATTCCTGAGATCCATAATCTAATTTCAAGTACAAAGCCTGACATAATAGTAGCCACTGAGACCTGGCTCAACTCCTCTGTTTCATCTGGTGAACTTTTCCCCAAGCACTACAAAGTGTTTCGGCGTGATAGAAACAGAAATGGAGGAGGTGTCTTAATTGCAGTGATTCCCAACCTCACCTGCCTCGAAGACACTGAATTTGCGGTACCAGACTGTGAAATAATCTGGGTTAAAATCAAGCTTAAGGGCAGGAAACAACTACTATTGGCTTCCTACTACCGCCCAAATGCAGGGGACGAAAACAGTCAAAGAGGATTCGACATCTCTGCGAGAAGAGCAATGGCCACCGGTGCTCATGTGGTCATCGGTGGAGACTTTAATTTCCTGGCCATGGATTGGACGAAAGTGAGAGTGAAGTCGAAAGCCATTCACCCAGACAGCAACATAATTCGCAGAAACCCAGACTCTGGCTCACGACCGACAGAGCTGGAGGAAGTTGGTGAAGACTTCACTGTGGCGCCCCCATGACTCCTCACTGAGTTAAGGGAAGGAGGAGGAGGAGGAGGATTAGAAGATGGAAGGCTGGATAGGGATGGGGATGGGGGGGTGGGTGTAAGCCTGTGACAAAGCCAATCATTGTTGCCATTGCTTGTCTTGTTGATCGTATGTTTTGAGGTTTGATGTATATTTGTTATACCGAATTTGTAGGCCTGTTTTGCATATAGTTTATATGTTTTATAAAGCAGAGTTTTGGACCCAAAACATTCCTTTAAAAAAGTAAATAACAACGGGTCATGAAAATCGAAAAGAATCTCAGTAAAGATGTAAATGACCCCCCCTCCTCCCATTCTCGGTTCTTTCCATTTTCTAAGTATTGCCTTTCTTTCTGCAGATTGAACATTTAAACATCTACCGTTTTCTACATTCAACCTTGATTTTCATCCATTTACACAATTCAAACTATGCATTGGATAATATACAGTAGAAGATAAAGCAAGAGGGAAAGAACGCAATGAACCCAGACTGAAATAAGCCGTATCGGGAACATCCAGTGTTGCTTGTTCACCTGGTTTATGCTATTTCCAAAAGCAGTGTTTTAAATTTTTCAAGTCATGAAAATTAGCATAAAACATTTTAATTGGAATCGATAGAGGTTGAAAGGCTCTATAAGCAGTAAGAAAGGCAAGTCTGACAATGCGGGGAGAGCCGAGAAATGTAACGGGGGTGTTGATCTGCATCTTTATCGGAATCTGCATTTATAATTACCACCCCTCTGGTAAATTTGATTATAACCCGTCTAATAGTTTTTGAGGTAACTCATATGATACACGCCCACGGATGCAGACGAAAACAAATGGAGAGGGGGGGGGGGGGGGGGGGGGGGGGGGGGTTAACCTAAGCGCAGAAACCTTTTTTTTTTCAAAAAAAGAAGATGATTCGGTACGCCACCTGACTGTCCGAATTTCCCCCCTCCTCCACCCATATTATGACATAATGTGACGTCACTATGACGACTGGATGACGCCATACAGTTGACTGGGCAGTCTAGAAATGAAGCTAAAAGTTATGCAGGGGACAAAGGAAACCAACACAACGACTAGACCCTAGATAATACCAAAGACAGTGGCTTTGGCATCACTTGTAATACAGGTTGTATTACTAATACTATTAGACTAATTTAGACAAAGACTTGATTCAAAGTTTTAGTTGAAAATGTTGACAACTGGACTAGATCTAGACTACAACTACGGTAACGCCTGTAAAAGAACAAAAAGTTGAAAAACAAATTGCTGCAATAGAAATCTGGATAGTAAATCTAATTATTACTCATTTAGATCGAGACGATCTTGTGGACGTATTTATACTTAGGATCTTGTGTTCAGTACTGCCGTCATTTTCTTCAAATCTTCCAAAACTGACAAAAGCTGTTTTCCACAAGAGACGTGTTCGTGGTGGGACAGCGTTGTGCTGATGTGGAGACAGTTAGGGCTCCCAGGGACCCCCATTTGGGGGTCTATGAAGTACTAGAATTCTAAAGGACCCTCTAAAAGAATGTGCAGGGGGTCCCAGGGATGCGCTAGAAAAACTATTTTTTGGCATTCACAATGTTATTGGGACCCTCTATCTCTCCTCTAGGACGCTCTATGCTGTAAGTGAAGGAGTCCCTGGGACCCCTTGTTTTGCGGGATGATTGCGAGCCATGGACAGTGGAAGGATTAGATAGCAGCGGCCATCAGCATGAAGGCAACCACAGCTGCCGTGAACATGATCCAGCTAGGCCAAGTTCTGATGCTGACTGGGACCAGCGTTTCTGCTAATATCGTGTGGGTGGACGTTCCCGCCTTACAGGACCACGCCCCACAAGCCACACCTTTAGTGATCGGAGTTCACAACCGGACTGCTCCGACAGACTGTGCCGCCATGTGTTCAAACGATGACCGGTGCACTGCTTTCTTCTTTGCTCTTGAAAATGGGTAAGTCGACACACCCATGTTATGTCTATTGGCCACTGCAAATAGGGTTATTAACGCCCTTGACAGCGACAGTTAAGCCCTTGTTGATCAGTATCCAAAAGGGCATTCACTCTTGCAAAAAGCAGTCATTCAGAGGCCTCAGATAGGGTTATTGGCGAGAGTTACGCCGTTGTTTGGTCAGTACTCGAGCATATACCAAGGTTATTAACTCTTGCAAACGTTGGTCGTTGCAGTGGCCAATAGTGGTGACAGGCTTGGAAATAGCGCATATCGAGGAATGTTGGTCAGGTTCACACGCCTTGCTCGTCTGGTTCAAGAGGAGGGGGTAGAGGAGAGAGAGGTGGAAACGACACGGTGAAGCTCATCGCACATAGACACGTGGACATATAGACATGTAACCTCTTCACCCATTGAATGCAGTCTTCAAGGGGCCAACAGTAAATGAGAGTGAGAAACACGTGGAACAGGAGTACGTTTATATGATAACTATGGCCTTTTCTCTTTGTTACATACAGAGTGAAAACACATGGAACAGGAGTACGTGTATATAACTATGGCATTTACTCTTTGCTACAGCTCGTGTACGCCATATGCGACCCTGCACGTGAACACCGTCCGTGTGGATCCAGTGGCACAGCAGCGTTATTACGA
This sequence comes from Phymorhynchus buccinoides, assembly GCA_017654935.2. Taxonomy (NCBI): domain Eukaryota; kingdom Metazoa; phylum Mollusca; class Gastropoda; order Neogastropoda; family Raphitomidae; genus Phymorhynchus; species Phymorhynchus buccinoides. The sequence continues at coordinate 535,194 of CM065688.1, forward strand.
AATGAGCCGCCGTGACTGCCCCATGGACAAGTGCTACCACTGGTTACGCCAGGTCAGCCTGTGCCTGTTCCTGCACCGGGAGGGACACCACAACTACACCTCCAGCCGCAACTTGTGTTGGTCCATGGGGGGGCATCTGCCTGTGCTGGACACCAAGCGCAAGAACGAAGAGGTGAGACGGTTCCTGAGACGCAATGACAAGCAACCGCCCTATACGTATATCGAAATTTTCCTCGGTGCCAGATTCCAGCCTGGGGATGTGTTCTACAGATGGAGTGCTGGGCAACACGTGGCAAACAAGTCCAGCAATGACAGTTTCTGGTCACCGGGGTATACTGAACCGCAGAGAGTTGTGGATGCTCTTTGCATGGTTTTCAAGGCAAAACGTAACAACGCTGAGTGGGTAGGCACAGACTGCTCTCACTATAAAGTACCACTGGTGCTGTGTGAAAGAAATACTTAGGTGACTGGTGTTACTGGAGGTACTGGTGATAGTATACAGTACCACTGGTGCTGTGTGAAAGAAATACTTAGGTGACTGGTGTTACTGGAGGTACTGGTGATAGTATACAGTACCACTGGTGCTGTGTGAAAGAAATACTTAGGTGACTGGTGTTACTGGAGGTACTGGTGATAGTATACAGTACAACTGGTGCTGTGTGAAAGAAATACTCCAGTGACTGGTGTTACTGGAGGTACTGGTGATAGTATACAGTACAACTGGTGCTGTGTGAAAGAAATACTCCAGTGACTGGTGTTACTGGAGGTACTGGTGATAGTATACAGTACCACTGGTGCTGTGTGAAAGTAAATACTCCAGTGATTTTACTGGTGTTACTGGAGGTACTGGTGATAGCATGCAGTACTGTTAGCTGTGTGCAAGTGGTACTAGTGTTTGGTTAACTGGAGGTACTGGTCATCTGCAGTAGTACTGATGTTACTGCTGTCAGCAGTGGTACTAGTGTTACCGTAACAGGGAACTTTACATCTGCAGTAGTACTGATGTTACTGCTGTCAGCAGTGGTACTAGTGTTACCGTAACAGGGAACTTTACATCTGCAGTAGTACTGATGTTACCGCTGTCAGCAGTGGTACTAGTGTTACCTTAACAGGGAACTCTGCATCTGCAGTAGTACTGATGTTACTGCTGTCAGCAGTAGTACTAGTGTTACCGTAACAGGGAACTTTACATCTGCAGTAGTACTGATGTTACTGCTGTCAGCAGTGGTACTAGTGTTACCGTAACAGGGAACTTTACATCTGCAGTAGAGTGAAGAGTGAAGGTCTTGTGGAATGCTAAGTATTGATGCTCTCTATAAGCATGACCACTTTGACCTTTGACCTTGTTTCTTTGTCTGCTGCAATACCTCGGGGTGAACGGTCGTCGAGAATCGTTTCAAATGTTGTACAGTTGGATGTTATTGTTACTGGTTTGTCTTGTGGAGCACCTTTAATTTGGCTGACCTTGACCTTAACCTTGGACATGTCTCAATATCTTATATCAATGCACAGAATAACTTCACATTCTAGAACTGACGTGTTCCAGGGTGGAAGTATACCCTTGCAGACCTTGACCTTGACCTTTGACCTTGAGTTATGTGAATTTCTTTTCTTGGTGATATCTTTCACATCTTTGCAGTTACAGTCCCAAGTTTGTTCAGATATCAGATGCCAGGCAACCGTTGCCTTGTTAACTAACATTGACCCTGACCTGTGACCTTATAAAATCATAAAGTGAACAATCTGACTTTTTGGTTCTATATCCCAAAAGACGATCACAAAGTGTGTGTGAGCCTTGAAGGCTTTGCCTCTCGTTTTGTTTTGTTTTAATTTTTGGTGAAAGACAGGGTTGAGGTCTAGATTGTCACAGGACGCCAATACTTAGATGATCAATTAATGTTTAATTAAGGTGAAGGGTAAAGTAGGTGAAGCTGATGAATTAAAAAAAATCCAAGATCCTGTTTAATTTGCCACCCTCATGAATGTTATTAACCCTAGGCGTGTAGGCTATCTCCAAAAGGCATAACTTTAGTCACTTGTTAGGGTGTTCATTGTTCTGAAGTCAGGTGCAATCATTTATAATGTAGAGTTGTGTTAGCTATCTCCAAAAGGCATAGCTTTAGTCACTTGTTAGGGTGTTCATTGTTCTGAAGTCAGGTGCAATCATTTATAATGTACAGTTACCTTTGGTTTCTTTTCAATAAAAGTGTTACTCGTTTTATTCATGTGAAGCTGGGGAAATGAAAATCATGAGTGATATCGTTCCACGTTAGCTCGCCCTCTCCAGGGCTCCCATGCCAGTGACCCCCCACCCCCCACCCCCATTTGGGTGTCTATGAAGTACTAAATGTCTACAGGACCCTCTAAAAGAATGTGCAGGGGGTCCCAGGGATGCACTAGAAAAATTCTTTTTAGCATTCGCAATGCCACTGGGACCCTCTATCCCGCCTCTAGGACCCTCTATACTGTAAGTGAAGGAGTCCCTGGGACCCCTTGTTTTGCAGGACGATTGGAAGCCCCCCCCCTCTCTCTCTTTCTCTCTCTCTCTCTCTCTCTTCTCTCTCTCTCTCTCTCTCTCTCTCTCTCTCTCTCTCTCTATCTCTCTCTCTCTCTCTCTGACAGATTGCTGCCATCGCCTAAAATCTTTATCTTTGTTAAATAAAGTTTTTCAGTGTTCGGTGTTTTCTCTCTCTGCCTCTGTCTGTCTGTCTGTCTGTCTGTCTGTCTGTCTCACGTGAGTGAAGGAAACCATGGCAATCCCGTGTCAACATTTCTACCTCAAGCTGTCATGCAAACTTCCAGTACTTATTGATAATGATGTTGTATTCTAACAATCTACAGAATGGGTTAACAGAATGTGTACAGCAGTATGCCTAATACCAACGGCAGAAAGTGTTGAATAGTTTCCCCTTGTGGGAAAAAGAAATGGTCCTGTCGTTAGAAGTGGTCATACAGATACAGATTCAGAGTAAGAGTCAATATCTTTTTTTTAAAAAGCAAAACAAATGATTAGGTAACAATCTAAGTGTTCCCTGGATCACGAAGACACAGAACATAAAACCTTAACTGGGGCAGTGGGTGGATGCCTCGTGCCTCCATACGGGGAGCTGGACGACCCCGCCCCCTTCCACGAGTCTCTCCCCGTGGGGATACCGAGCGGTCTTTCATAAAAATAGTTCCCCCACCTTCTGGAAGTTATGTGCTTGTAACTTCCTCTAATCTACCACTCTCTTTGACTCTGCCTTTTCCCTTTGCTTTCTATCATCTACTATTGGCCCGTTCCCCTGCCTTTTTACCAAAAATCTTGCAAATAATATTTCTCCTTTGAGCTCCTCTGAAATCAGAATGTGTCGGCAGTACGCAGCAGGGAGACAAGTGAAAACTGAAAACAAACATTTATGTACCCATTATGGCCTTTTGGCCTGGGAACGCAGAAGAAGAAGAAGAGGAAATAATACCTAACCCTCCACTAGCAATGTTGATGACAATCCGTTCAGAACTTTAGGGAATACACGTTAAGCACAGACAGACAAGCAGTTAGGCAGACAGACGGTCGCAGACAAGGCTGTTACATATGTGTCATGCCATGACGTATTGATCAACCCAACGATACTCTATTCAAATGGTTTCATTACTGGCTGACACTAGCATGTAATAACAAGTTATGGGGCCAATAGCAAACGGAGAGCTGTACACACAAAGGATTCTCTACAGTATTGAGAACTCATACAGGTCAGTCTTTTGTAGAACACTAGGACTCTCAAACTAGGGGGCATTTGCGCTTCCTCTGTGTGCTGCAGCCAAAGGGATTGGTTAGCCCATTTGGGGAGATTCCCCAACGCTAGCTGTCCTAAAAAATGGCAAGAGGCATACATCAACGAACTAACCAAAGGGAGGCAAATCTCTCAACAAAAAACAACTCGTCTGCGTGTAAAGGGAGAGCATTCAGATTTTCAGTCTGTCAACTTACCGCGTTTCTCCTAAATTATGACAGAAGAGTTTGGGTTTTTTTAAATGCTAAGACACTCTTGTCCCTCTTTTCTGATCATGAAAACCATGCTTCCTCCCCACCCCACCCCCAACTCTTTTTGTATTCCAGAACGGAGGGGCCCGCTAACCACAGGCCTCCCACCTCATAGGCCCGCTAAGTCATAGGCCTACTGAGCTACAGGCCGGAAGGGGCAGTGACATGTGTAAAATATATTGCTTGTGTGTGTGCACGTGCGCGCGCGACTGTCCGCGCCCCCCCCCCCCTGTCTCTCTCTCCCTCTCTCTCTCTCTCTGTCTCTCTGTATACTCTCTCTCTATCTCATGTTCTTTTTGCATTGCACCTCAAAATGTTATAGGCTGGGGTCCTGAAACACTAAAAATTGTGTTCCGTTCTCTCTCTCTCTCTCTCTCTCTCTCTCTCTCTCTCTCTCTCTCTCTCTCTCTCTCTCACTCTCTCACAAATGATTTGATATATGGAGAGCTAAATAGATATCCTATTACTATCACTGCTAGAGTCAATTGTATTAGATGCTGGCTAACATTGATACATGTGGAAGACCACAAACTGCCAAAGAAATCGTATTTAATGTTGTTTAATTTAGATGAGAAGGGAAAACATAACTGGGTTACAAATGTACGCAAATGTTTATGTGAAAAGGGATTTATGTATGCATGGTTGAATCAGGGCGTTGAAAGCTACAGGCTGTTTATTAAAACCTTTAGACAGAGATTAATTGACAATCGATGGCAAGTCTGGAATGATCATATGCAAAATAGTGATAGATTTTACATGTATAGGAAGTTTGGAATCGAAGATCACGTTGTTCAAACCTATTTGGCAAGTAGTATAGCTAGACACCTGAAGTGTATGATGATTAGATTCAGATGTGGAATTTCGGATTTGTTTGTACATTCAAAACATTATTCTAACATAGACAATTTAATATGCCCTATTTGTAAAGAAGGGCAAAATAATGAGTTGCATTTTGTATTTACATGTCCATTTTTCAACGACCTTAGAAAATAATTAATTGCACCTAAATTTTACAGGAATCCTAGTTTATTTAAACTTAGTCTCCTTATGTCCAGTAGAAATGAAAACACAATTCAAAAGTTGTGTCATATTTTTGTACAAGGCTTTTAAACTTCGAGATATCGTACTGTCGTGAGTATTGTTCTGTTACTTTGTATTTGGATGATTGATTTTGTGTACTTTGAAATATTGTCACACACCCTTCCAAATGGGGCGATGCCTTTTCGGGAATAAAATACTCTCTCTCTCTCTTCTCCTCTCTCTCTCTCCTCTCTCTCTCTCTCTCTCTCTCTCTCTCTCTCAAAAAGTCTCTGTCTCTGTCTCTCTCTCTCTCTTTCTCTGTGTCTGTCTGTCTGTCTGTCTTTCTCTTCTTCTTCTTCCTGTTGATCAGCCTCCTTCATCAGGTTGAAGGTTCTGCCGATGTTCTCCCCCACCACCACCACACCCTCTCCTTCCCCCGTCAGTCCCGTGGCGGCGGCATTGCTTTTGTCGTCGCCGATTCACTATCCCCTTTCCTCTCAACCAAGTCTGCCTTCCCCTTCACCCACACCTCCTGCGAACTGGCACAAGTCACCCTTACCTTCCCCCACCAAACTTTCCACCTTCTGTGTTTGTATCGTCCTCCCCCAAGCTCTAAAAACCGCATGACTGACTCCACCTTTACTGACGAACTCCCCGATCTGCTGTCCTACTGCAACTCACTCCCCGATCTGCTGTCTTTCTGAAACTCACTCCGTGGGTCCTACATCATCGCTGGTGACTACAACATCCACTTCGATCGCCCCTCTGACTCCACCACCTCCAAAGTCATCGATCTTCTGGATCTCCTGGTCCAGTGTGTTCACGCTCCGACAAATGTCACACTCTGGACAACATAATCCACAGGGCTGCCCAGGACATAGTGGAGTCCATCGCTATTGACCATACCCTCCCTTCTGACCACGTCTGTCTCGTTGCCGATCTCCAACTGACCCGCCCTCCACCTCGCAAAACTTACGTTCTCGCCAGACACCTCTCCGCTGTTGACATGACACTCTTTGAGGCTGACCTTCAGTCTCGTCTCGCTTCTTCACTGCCAACCTCCCCCGATGACCTGAACTCTCTCCTCCTTGGGCTCCTGGACCTCTATGCTCCTGCTCGTGGTCGCCTTGTCTCCAAGAGGCCACCCTGTCCTTGGTTCTCCTCCGTCGGGCCTTAGTTATCCTTGCGGTACGTGTGACCGTTCCGTAACTTTGGAGAATAAAGGAATCACCTGCGAGGGGTGCGAGTAGTGGTTCCATGAAGCCTGCCAAAGCATGGATTCCAATTCGTACTCAAAGTTTTGTGATAGTGACAATAAGGATGCTGTGTGGAAATGTATCATCTGTGACGCTGCAAATTACACTTCTACTGCCTTTGACCTCTTTGGTCTTGACCAGACAAACTTCTCTTTTTATACCTTTCAAGATCAGTCAGGAGAAGAAAACTTCCAACCGCTTCACACGTCCACACCAACGCGGGCTAACCAGTAAAACAAACAAATGAACCGTCCCCTAAGACTTTTGAACATGAATACTCAGTCAATTACTGGCAAGATTCCTGAGATCCATAATCTAATTTCAAGTACAAAGCCTGACATAATAGTAGCCACTGAGACCTGGCTCAACTCCTCTGTTTCATCTGGTGAACTTTTCCCCAAGCACTACAAAGTGTTTCGGCGTGATAGAAACAGAAATGGAGGAGGTGTCTTAATTGCAGTGATTCCCAACCTCACCTGCCTCGAAGCCACTGAATTTGCGGTACCAGACTGTGAAATAATCTGGGTTAAAATCAAGCTTAAGGGCAGGAAACAACTACTATTGGCTTCCTACTACCGCCCAAATGCAGGGGACGAAAACAGTCAAAGAGGATTCGACATCTCTGCGAGAAGAGCAATGGCCACCGGTGCTCATGTGGTCATCGGTGGAGACTTTAATTTCCCGGCCATGGATTGGACGACAGTGAGAGTGAAGTCGAAAGCCATTCACCCAGACAGCAACATATTTCGCAGAAACCCAGACTCTGGCTCACGACCGACAGAGCTGGAGGAAGTTGGTGAAGACTTCACTGTGGCGCCCCGATGACTCCTCACTGAGTTAAGGGAAGGAGGAGGAGGAGGAGGAGGATTAGAAGATGGAAGGCTGGATAGGGATGGGGATGGGGGGGTGGGTGTAAGCCTGTGACAAAGCCAATCATTGTTGCCATTGCTTGTCTTGTTGATCGTATGTTTTGAGGTTTGATGTATATTTGTTATACCGAATTTGTAGGCCTGTTTTGCATATAGTTTATATGTTTTATAAAGCAGAGTTTTGGACCCAAAACATTCCTTTAAAAAAGTAAATAACAACGGGTCATGAAAATCGAAAAGAATCTCGGTAAAGATGTAAATGAACACCCCCTCCTCCCATTCTCGGTTCTTTCCATTTTTAAGTATTGCCTTTCTTTCTGCAGATTGAACATTTAAACATCTACCGTTTTCTACATTCAACCTTGATTTTCATCCATTTACACAATTCAAACTATGCATTGGATAATATATAGTAGAAGATAAAGGCAAGAGGGAAAGAACGCAATGAACCCAGACTGAAATAAGCCGTATCGGGAACATCCAGTGTTGCTTGTTCACCTGTTTTATGCTATTTCCAAAAGCAGTGTTTTAAATTTTTCAAGTCATGAAAATTAGCATAAAACATTTTAATTGGAATCGATAGAGGTAGGCTCTATAAGCAGTAAGAAAGGCAAGTCTGAAAATGCGGGGAGAGCCGAGAAATTGTAAGGGGGGTGTTGATCTGCATCTTTATCGGAATCTGCATTTATAATTACCACCCCTCTGGTAAATTTGATTATAACTTATAACCGTCTAATAGTTTTTGAGGTAACTCATATGATACACGCCCACGGATGCAGACGAAAACAAATGGAGAGGGGGGGGGGGGGGGGGGGGGGGGGGGGGGGTGCCGGGGGGGTAAGGACCTAAGCGCAGAAACCTTTTTTTTTCAAAAAAAAGAAGATGATTCGGTACGCCACCTGACTGTCCGAATTTCCCCCCTCCTCCACCCATATTATGACATAATGTGACGTCACTATGACGACTGGATGACGCCATACAGTTGACTGGGCAGTCTAGAAATGAAGGTAAAAGTTATGCAGGGGACAAAGGAAACCAACACAACGACTAGACCCTAGATAATACCAAAGACAGTGGCTTTGGCATCACTTGTAATACAGGTTGTATTACTAATACTATTAGACTAATTTAGACAAAGACTTGATTCAAAGTTTTAGTTGAAAATGTTGACAACTGGACTAGATCTAGACTACAACTACGGTAACGCCTGTAAAAGAACAAAAAGTTGAAAAACAAATTGATGCAATAGAAATCTGGATAGTAAATCTAATTATTACTCATTTAGATCGAGACGATCTTGTGGACGTATTTATACTTAGGATCTTGTGTTCAGTACTGCCGTCATTTTCTTCAAATCTTCCAAAACTGACAAAAGCTGTTTTCCACAAGAGACATGTTCGTGGTGGGACAGCGTTGTGCTGATGTGGAGACAGTCAGGGCTCCCAGGGACCCCCATTTGGGGGTCTATGAAGTACTAGAATTCTAAAGGACCCTCTAAAAGAATGTGCAGGGGGTCCCAGGGATGCACTATAAAAATTATTTTTTAGCATTCACAATGTTATTGGGACCCTCTATCCCTCCTCTAGGACCCTCTATACTGTAAGTAAAGGAGTCCCTGGGACCCCTTGTTTTGCGGGATGATTGCGAGCCATGGACAGTGGAAGGATTAGATAGCAGCGGCCATCAGCATGAAGGCAACCACAGCTGCCGTGAACATGATCCAGCTAGGCCAAGTTCTGATGCTGACTGGGACCAGCGTTTCTGCTAATATCATGTGGGCGGACGTTCCCGCCTTACAGGACCACGCCCCACAAGCCACACCTTTAGTGATCGGAGTTCACAACCGGACTGCTCCGACAGACTGTGCCGCCATGTGTTCAAACGATGACCGGTGCACTGCTTTCTTCTTTGCTCTTGAAAATGGGTAAGTAGGCGACACACCCATGTTATGTCTATTGGCCACTGCAAATAGGGTTATTAACACCCTTGACAGCGACAGTTAAGCCCTTGTTGGTCAGTATCCAAAAGGGCATTCACTCTTGCAAAAGGCAGCCATTAAGTGGCCTCAGATAGGGTTACACAGGCGAGAGTTACGCCGTTGTTTGGTCAGTACTCGAGCATATACCAAGGGCATTAACTCTTGCAAACATTGGTCGTTGCAGTGGCCAATAGTGGTGACAGGCTTGGAAATAGCGCATATCGAGGAATGTTGGTCAGGTTCACACGCCTTGCTCGTCTGGTTCAAGAGGAGGGGGTAGAGGAGAGGGAGGGGGAAACGACACGGTGAAGCTCATCGCACATAGACACGTGGACATATAGACATGTAACCTCTTCACCCATTGAATGCAGTCTTCAAGGGGCCAACAGTAAATGAGAGTGAGAAACACGTGGAACAGGAGTACGTTTATATGATGAACTATGGCCTTTTCTCTTTGTTACATACGAGTGAGAAACACGTGGAACAGGAGTACGTTTATATGATGACTTTATTGCCTTTTCTCTTTGTTACATACAAAGTGAAAACACGTGGAACAGGAGTACTTTATATGATAACTATGGCCTTTTCTCTTTGTTACATACAGAGTGAAAACACATGGAACAGGAGTACGTGTATATAACTATGGCATTTACTCTTTGCTACAGCTCGTGTACGCCATATGCGACCCTGCACGTGAACACCGTCCGTGTGGATCCAGTGGCACAGCAGCGTTATTACGAAATGAGCCGCCGTGACTGCCCCATGGACAAGTGCTACCACTGGTTACGCCAGGTCAGCCTGTGCCTGTTCCTGCACCGGGAGGGACACCACAACTACACCTCCAGCCGCAACCTGTGTTGGTCCATGGGGGGGCATCTGCCTGTGCTGGACACCAAGCGCAAGAACGAAGAGGTGAGACGGTTCCTGAGACGCAATGACAAGCAACCGCCCTATGCGTATATCGAAATTTTCCTCGATGCCAGATTCCAGCCTGGGGATGTGTTCTACAGATGGAGTGCTGGGCAACACGTGGCAAACAAGTCCAGCAATGACAGTTTCTGGTCACCGGGGGATACTGAACCGCAGAGAGTTGTGGATACTCTTTGCATGGTTTTCAAGGCAAAACGTAACAACGCTGAGTGGGTAGGCACAGACTGCTCTCACTATAAAGTACCACTGGTGCTGTGTGAAAGAAATACTTAGGTGACTGGTGTTACTGGAGGTACTGGTGATAGTATACAGTACAACTGGTGCTGTGTGAAAGAAATACTCCAGTGACTGGTGTTACTGGAGGTACTGGTGATAGTATACAGTACAACTGGTGCTGTGTGAAAGAAATACTCCAGTGACTGGTGTTACTGGAGGTACTGGTGATAGTATACAGTACCACTGGTGCTGTGTGAAAGAAATACTTAGGTGACTGGTGTTACTGGAGGTACTGGTGATAGTATACAGTACAACTGGTGCTGTGTGAAAGAAATACTCCAGTGACTGGTGTTACTGGAGGTACTGGTGATAGTATACAGTACCACTGGTGCTGTGTGAAAGAAATACTTAGGTGACTGGTGTTACTGGAGGTACTGGTG
>CM065688.1:551426-556426 GCA_017654935.2 Phymorhynchus buccinoides
GTGGCAGTCAAAGGGTTAAATAAGAAAGTTTGCACGAACATACGGACAAAGGTGTTGTCAGACCTAGTCTAGTCTCTAGGACGATCTTCCGTGGCAAATGCCCTATTGTGTGGGTTTAAGGTGACGTCATGACATGACGCTGACTGAATATGCGACATGTCGCAGTGTTTCCTGTCGTGGTTGGAGGGTTTCCTGATGTCTCAGCTGTATCCATCATCAGCCTTCGCCCGACGAACGACCAGTCTGTCAATGCTGAATTTGATGGTGGACATGATTGTAGGAGGTGTGTGTGTCTCTGTGTGTGTGTGTGTGTGTGTGTGTAAGAGGGAGAGAGAGAGAGACAGAGTGTGTGTGTGGTCTGTATGTAAATGTTCTTGAGTCTGTTCACTATATTTAATAAACTCAATAAACTTAACCCTTTCACCGCCAGACATTTTTTTTAGCAAAAAAACACCATTAAACCTAACTGGGAGGAGACAAAAAAGTATCTGCAATATTGGGAATTCCTCTGTGATATGTCTAGCATTAGGCCTGTCCTTACCTCCCAAAATTAAGAAAATAGAGTTCGGATAACAGGCCCTGAATTGATGCCTTTTAGTGACATGGGTGTTAAACCATTCTGCAAAAATGTGACATTGGCGGTGAAAGGGTTAACAAGCACATTAATAGGAGATAGACTGTTCAAGGAAAAGATTGGATTTTTTAATCATATACATGAGAGAGAAAGAAGACAAAGAGAGATGGGGGGGGGGGGGGGGGGAACAAAAGCAGTTTTAAAAGAAATAAATTAAAGAGCAAAAAAATGTATCCTTTTTTTTGTATAAAGATTTTTTTGCATGTATATTTAATTTATGAAAATGACATTCTGCATTAATTATTAAAAAAATAATTCATCATAATAAAACTGCACATGAATTGTCACCGATGTGTCCTGTGTTTACAGATGAAGATCCAAGCGGCTACAAACCCCTGAGAGGCTCTGACAGGAGTTATGTGTCCACTCTGCTGCAGTGTTTGACGGACACTGTGGAGGACAACATTGACAGGGCCTATGGCCTGCTGGTGGCCTGCAGCAAGCAACACCCACAGCTGATGGTGAGATGATATGGTGACTGTGGATGTTTATCATGAAGGTTTAACCCTCTTCCTTTCACAACACCTCTGTTAGGTCAAATTCAGGAAGGAAAGTGGCAGAGTGGTTAAGACGTTTCGCCTGCCAATTTCAATGCGTGACTGCAGCATGAGTGACCCGGATTTGAATCCCAGCCTCGCCCTTTCTTTCTAGCTCAACAGGAAAATCAAACTGAATGTCGAGTCCTTCGGATGGGGACTTAAAGCTAGTCTGACCCGTGCGATTTTCGCACGTAGAAAATCCCACGGCAGTTAAAAGTCGATAAGAGTTGGGAGAAATCCTGCTGCCTGGTATGACCAGATTGATAGCTAGGTTTCCTAAGCCTGTTCCCTCTCCGCACCCTGCACCCCCTTGAGATGGAGCCTGTGTTCTTCTCCAATAGGGCATTTGCCACGAGTGTTAGTTCTCTATACTAGACTACTAATTTGCCCGCAGCTCGTTCTGCCCGAGTTGCGCTGACCTTTCTAATTCAACTCTCTAAATTCAACTCAGTGAAATTCAAGGTTGCCGGCACGCGGCAAATGTCCTGTTGTTCTGCCATTTCAAATGTCCTGTTGTTCTGCCATTTCAAATGTCCTGTTGTTCTGCCATTTCAAATGTCCTGTTGTTCTGCCATTTCAAATGTCCTGTTGTTCTGCCATTTCAAATGTCCTGTTCTGCCATTTCAAATGTCCTGTTGTTCTGCCATTTCAAATGTCCTGTTGTTGTGCCATTTCAAATGTCCTATTGTTCTGCCATTTCAAATGTCCTGTTGTTGTGCCATTTCAAATGTCCTGTTGTTCTGCCATTTCAAATGTCCTGTTGTTCTGCCATTTCAAATGTCCTGTTGTTGTGCCATTTCAAATGTCCTGTTGTTCTGCCATTTCAAATGTCCTGTTCTGCCATTTCAAATGTCCTGTTGTTCTGCCATTTCAAATGTCCTGTTGTTCTGCCATTTCAAATGTCCTGTTGTTCTGCCATTTCAAATGTCCTGTTCTGCCATTTCAAATGTCCTGTTCTGCCATTTCAAATGTCCTGTTGTTCTGCCATTTCAAATGTCCTGTTGTTCTGCCATTTCAAATGTCCTGTTGTGCCATTTCAAATGTCCTGTTCTGCCATTTCAAATGTCCTGTTGTTCTGCCATTTCAAATGTCCTGTTGTGCCATTTCAAATGTCCTGTTCTGCCATTTCAAATGTCCTGTTGTTCTGCCATTTCAAATGTCCTGTTGTGCCATTTCAAATGTCCTGTTCTGCCATTTCAAATGTCCTGTTGTTCTGCCATTTCAAATGTCCTGTTCTGCCATTTCAAATGTCCTGTTGTTCTGCCATTTCAAATGTCCTGTTGTGCCATTTCAAATGTCCTGTTCTGCCATTTCAAATGTCCTGTTGTTCTGCCATTTCAAATGTCCTGTTGTTCTGCCATTTCAAATGTCCTGTTGTTCTGCCATTTCAAATGTCCTGTTGTTCTGCCATTTCAAATGTCCTGTTGTTCTGCCATTTCAAATGTCCTGTTGTGCCATTTCAAGTTGTTCTGCCATTTCAAATGTCCTGTTGTTCTGCCATTTCAAATATCCTGTTGTTGTGCCATTTCAAATGTCCTATTGTTCTGCCATTTCAAATGTCCTGTTGTTCTGCCATTTCAAATGTCCTGTTGTGCCATTTCAAATGTCCTGTTGTGCCATTTCAAATGTCCTGTTGTTCTGCCATTTCAAATGTCCTGTTCTGCCATTTCAAATGTCCTGTTGTTCTGCCATTTCAAATGTCCTGTTGTGCCATTTCAAATGTCCTGTTCTGCCATTTCAAATGTCCTGTTGTTCTGCCATTTCAAATGTCCTGTTGTGCCATTTCAAATGTCCTGTTCTGCCATTTCAAATGTCCTGTTCTGCCATTTCAAATGTCCTGTTGTTCTGCCATTTCAAATGTCCTGTTGTTCTGCCATTTCAAATGTCCTGTTGTGCCATTTCAAATGTCCTGTTGTTCTGCCATTTCAAATGTCCTGTTCTGCCATTTCAAATGTCCTGTTCTGCCATTTCAAATGTCCTGTTGTGCCATTTCAAATGTCATGTTGTGCCATTTCAAATGTCCTGTTCTGCCATTTCAAATGTCATGTTCTGCCATTTCAAATGTCCTATTGTTCTGCCATTTCAAATGTCCTGTTGTTCTGCCATTTCAAATGTCCTGTTGTTGTGCCATTTCAAATGTCCTGTTGTTCTGCCATTTCAAATGTCCTGTTCTGCCATTTCAAATGTCCATGTTATTAAACTCAGTTGTGCCGGAAGAGGCTAGTCCTAGGCCTCCATTGTGTCATCCCTCTGAGGTCGAAGTGACGCAATGAATTCAGCTCTTTTTGTATCCATATCTTGGGCTTTGGGTTTGTTGGCTTCATGTTCTCCGGTGTGTGTTTCTGTCTGTCTGTCTGTCTGTCTGTCTGTGTCTGTCTGTCTGTCTGTCTGTCTGTCTGTCTGTCTGTCAGAGCGGCGTTACAGTTGTCTGACCCCTGAATTGTACCACTGATGTCTGTATTACTGTCTGTCTGTTGACAGAGTGAAGACTTGAGCACAGACATACACAGAGCGGCGCTACAGTTGTCTGTCAGCACCCGACCCCAGGACTGTGCCACTGCCGCTTACCTCTTCAGACTGACGCTGGCACTGTCATCGTCGTCGTCGTCGACATTGCTTGTCGGTAACACTGCGTTGACGTCATTGTTATCGTCATCTTTGTCGTCTAAAACAGACCAAGGCGATTCAGGTTAGAGAAGAGAGTGAGTCATGTTTGGGGAGAGTCCATGTCTGTGTGTGTGTGTGTGTCTGTGAGTGTGTGTGTGTCTGTGAGTGTGTGTCTGTGAGTGTGTGTGTGTGTGTCTGTGAGTGTGTGTCTGTGAGTGTGTCTGTGTGTCTATGTGTGTGTCTCTGTGTCTGTGAGTGTGTCTCTGTGTGTGTGTGTGGTGTGTGTCTCTGTCTGTATCTGTGAGTGTGTGTCTGTATCTGTGAGTGTGTCTCTGTGTGTGTGTGAGTGTGTGTCTGTATCTGTCTGTGTGTGTGTGTGTGTGTGTGTGTGTGTGTGTGTGTGTGTGTGTGTGTGTGCCGGTACGTGCGTGTATGTGTGGGTGGGGTGTGTATGTGTATGCCTATTTGCATGTGCGTGAGCGATTATTTCGTGTTGTTGTTGAATTTGTTGCTTCTTAATTTTTGTTGTTGTTAAGCGCATAGAGCTCCACATTGGTGGAGGAATGCGCTATATAAATGATTCACTATTATTATTATTATTATTATCTGTGAGTGTGTCTCTGTGTGTGTCTGTATCTGTGAGTGTGTCTGTGTGTGTCTGTATCTGTGAGTGTGTCTGTGAGTGTGTCTGTGAGTGTGTGTCTCTGTGTGTCTGTCTGTATCTGTGAGTGTGTCTCTGTGTGTGTCTGTATCTGTGAGTGTGTCTGTGTGTGTCTGTATCTGTGAGTGTGTCTGTATCTGTGAGTGTGTCTCTGTGTGTGTCTGTATCTGTGAGTGTGTCTCTGTGTGTGTCTGTATCTGTGAGTGTGTCTCTGTGTGTGTCTGTATCTGTGAGTGTGTCTGTGTCTATATCTGTGAGTGTGTCTCTGTGTGTGTCTGTATCTGTGAGTGTGTGTCTGTGTCTATATCTGTGAGTGTGTCTCTGTGTGTGTGTCTATATCTGTGAGTGTGTCTGTATCTGTGAGTGTGTCTCTGTGTGTGTCTGTATCTGTGAGTGTGTCTGTATCTGTGAGTGTGTCTCTGTGTGTGTCTGCCTCTTATCTCCCTCTCTCTCCACCCCTCTCTCTCTCTCTCTCTCTCTCTCTCTCTCTCTCTCTCTCTCCCTCTCTCTCTCTCTCTCCCTCTCTCTCTCTCTCTCTCCCTCTCTCTCTCTCTCTCTC
>CM065688.1:558926-561426 GCA_017654935.2 Phymorhynchus buccinoides
TGTGTGTGTGCATGTGTGTGCATGTGTGTGTGTGTGTGCATGTGTTGGTGTGTATGGGTTGGTCAGTTTGTGTGTGTTGGTGTGTATGGGTTGGTCAGTTTGTGTGTGTGTGTGCATGTGTGTGTGTTGGTGGTGTGTGTGTTAGTGTGTATGGGTTGGTCAATTTATGTGTGTGTGTGTGTGTTGGTGTGTATGGGTTGGTCAGTTTGTGTTTTTAGCGTGTTCTCGTCTGTTCCTGCTGTTTGTTTACGTCGTTGTGTATTAGCAAAAATGAATTTAGCTTGTCACTTAAAATTAGGTAAAAAATGAATTGGTGTGCAAGTTGGGGAATAATGAAATGAAGTGTGTGCGGATTAGATGGGAGGAGGGGAATGGGGCATGTAGTAACTGAGTTTGTTTGTTTGTGTGTGTTTGTGCTCGCGCGCATATGTGTGTGTACATGTGTGTGTGCGTGTGTTTTTGTGTGTGTTGATGTGAGTGTGTTTAGGGGGAATGATGCGGTTGTGTATATGTGCATGTGCATGTTTGTATATCTATGAGTATGTGTTTGTATGTGTTTGTATGGGGATGATGGTGGAAATGGGGGTGATGGTGGAAATGCGAGCGAGTCTCAGTATGTTCAATATGTATGATGTAATCTGGCATGTGGAGTGATTTTAGTTTTGTTAAGCGCCAGCCATGAGTAGTTTGTGTAGAATGTGCGCTCTATAAATGTCTATTATTATTATTATTATTAATTTACCGACCCTACAGCCTAATTAGGCTAGGTGGCCTTTCACCTTTATTTTTTACCTAGCAAGTAATTTATACCTCCTTCATCATAAAATAGACTGTGTTCTGCTGTGTAGATCTGTGAGCGCAGAGCACATGAAACAGGGAAGTCATGTCTGTTCTGCTGTGTAGATCTGTGAGCGCAGAGCACAGATGCTCTGCTCATGGGTCAGGCTGGTGGACTGTCTGTTGATTGTCTCCCCTGTGCTGTGCAGGTCTGTGGCGACAACAGAGGAGAACAGAGCATCATGGGTCAGACTGGTGGACTGTCTGTTGATTGTCTCCCCTGTGCTGTGCTGTGCAGGTCTGTGGCGACAACAGAGGAGAACAGAGCATCATGGGTCAGGCTGGTGGACTGTCTGTTGTCACTCTGTTTCCACCTGGCTCAGATTGTCTCCCCTGTCGTTCAGAACTCCTCACCAGAGGGCAACGTGCCGCAGGAAGCCATCTTAGGTCAGTATTTTCTAAATCAAATTCAAAGTATAGATTGGGATGTATTTTTACCGGGAAGCCTT
This sequence comes from Phymorhynchus buccinoides, assembly GCA_017654935.2. Taxonomy (NCBI): domain Eukaryota; kingdom Metazoa; phylum Mollusca; class Gastropoda; order Neogastropoda; family Raphitomidae; genus Phymorhynchus; species Phymorhynchus buccinoides. Next base: position 560,213 of record CM065688.1, read on the forward strand.
TCAGGACATGTAGTTCCCCCACCTTCTGGAAGTTCTGTGCTAGCAACTTCCTCTAATCTATCACTTTCTTTGACTCTGCCTTTCTCTTTTCTTACTATCATATCGTATTGTGCTGACTTGTTGGCCCACACACCTTCTTCTTCTGCGTTCTCAGGCCATACGGCCATAATGGGTGAGGTACATATGGGTCTGGTTTTCAGATTCCATTGGTCTCCCCACTGCATTCAGCCGACACATTGGGAGGAGCTCAAAGGAGAACATTATTTGGAAGATTTTTTTTTTTAAAGGCAGGAGAATGAGTCAAAGAAAGTGATAGATTAGAGGCAGTACCGTTGTTAATGTGACAGCAAGCAAGCATTTCCTGGTTCATTTGTTGGGCAGGGATAATAATGATCGCTTGATTAACTGATTGAATGATTGATTAAATGAATGATTGACTGGTTGATTGATTGATTGACTGGTTGATTGACTGATTGATTGATTGACTGGTTGATTGACTGACTGGTTGATTGACTGATTGTTCCCTATGCAGGCCCTGGTCTGAGCTTTGACCGAGGGCTGATGGAGGAGGTGGAGGAGAGTCGACAGAGGGTTGGCCTGATGCCGGAATACCTGGTGGTCTGCTGCTGGAGGAGCATCAAGGAGGCCTCCCTGCTGCTGGCCAGCCTGTGCCTCAGTCTGTCATCATCCACCACTGACACAGCTCTGCTGTCTGTGCCACAGGTACTAGATCCTGCTATCATTTGATGCCAGAATACTGCAGGAGTCTGTGCCTCACTCTGTCATCATCCAACACACTGCTGTCTGTGCCACAGGTAGCGCTCCTTCTAGCATCATTCCATGCCAGAATACTGCAGGACTCTGTGCCTCAGTCTGTCATCATCCAACACACTGCTGTCTGTGCCACAGGTAGCGCTCCTTCTAGCATCATTCCATGCCAGAATACTGCAGGACTCTGTGCCTCAGTCTGCCCCCAGCCACACAGAGTGGCACAGTGGTAACGTGTTCACTTCGTGTCAAGTAAACCCGAGTTTGAACCTGGGTACAGGGGATTTTTCCTCTCACTTTGCACTAGGCCTTACGGTCTGAACGTGGAGTCTTTCGGATGAGACGATAAACCAAGGTCCCGTGTGCCCATGCATTTAGCACACGTTAAACCCAGTGGCAACGAAAAAGTTGTCATTTGGTCAAAATTTACCCCCCCCCCCCCCCCT
>CM065688.1:566426-573926 GCA_017654935.2 Phymorhynchus buccinoides
AAAGAGACCTGCTAGACTCAATCTGAGTAAACTGTTTGGAGATATATCATTCCTGACTTGTCTAAACCACAAACCATCATCCCAGGGCTGACATCACAAGCTATGACATCATTAATGACATCACCCCCCCCCCCCCCCATAATAGACAGGGATTGGGCTGGGAAGGGGTTAATATAAATTAGTAACAACTGGTGTGGAGGTAGATATTTCCTGACTTGTCTAAACCACAAACATCATTCCAGGGCTATGACATCACAAGTTATGACATCATCAATGACATCACCCCCCCCCCCCCCCATAATAGACAGGGATTGGGCTGGGAAGGGGTTAATATAAACTAGTAACAACTGGTGTGGAGGTCTCCCCGTGGGGATACCGGGGGGGTCTTTCATACAAATAGTTCCTCCACCTTCTGGAAGTTCTGTGCTTGTAATGTAACTTCCTCTAATGCTGCCACTCTCTTTGACTCTGCCTTTTCCATTTGCTTTCCGTCATCTACTGTCTTTTCTGACTTATTGACCCATTCTCCTGCCTTTTCCCTTTGCTTTCTGTCATCTACTGTCTTTCTGACTTATTGGTCCCATTCTCCTGCCTTTTCCCTTTGCTTTCCGTCATCTACTGTCTTTCTGACTTATTGACCCATTCTCCTGCCTTTTCCCTTTGCTTTCAGTCATCTACTGTCTTTCTGACTTATTATTGACCCATTCTCCTGCCTTTTCCCTTTGCTTTCCGTCATCTACTGTCTTTCTGACTTATTGGTCCATTCTCCTGCCTTTTCCCTTTGCTTTCTGTCATCTACTGTCTTTCTGCCTTACCGGTCCATTCTCCTGCCTTTTCCCTTTGCTTTCTGTCATCTACTATCTTTCTGACTTATTGACCCATTCTCCTGCCTTTTCCCTTTGCTTTCTGTCATCTACTGTCTTTCTGACTTATTGGTCCCATTCTCCTGCCTTTTCCCTTTGCTTTCTGTCATCTACTGTCTTTCTGACTTATTGACCCATTCTCCTGCCTTTTCCCTTTGCTTTCCGTCATCTACTGTCTTTCTGACTTATTGACCCATTCTCCTGCCTTTTCCCTTTGCTTTCCGTCATCTACTGTCTTTCTGACTTATTGGTCCATTCTCCTGCCTTTTCCCTTTGCTTTCTGTCATCTACTGTCTTTCTGCCTTACCGGTCCATTCTCCTGCCTTTTCCCTTTGCTTTCTGTCATCTACTGTCTTTCTGACTTATTGATTGGCCCATTCTCCTGCCTTTTCCCTTTGCTTTCCGTCATCTACTGTCTTTCTGCCTTACCGGTCCATTCTCCTGCCTTTTCCCTTTGCTTTCTATCATCTACTGTCTTTCTGACTTATTGACCCATTCTCCTGCCTTTTCCCTTTGCTTTCTGTCATCTACTGTCTTTCTGACTTATTGACCCATACTCCTGCCTTTTCCCTTTGCTTTCCGTCATCTACTGTCTTTCTGACTTATTGACCCATTTCTCCTGCCTTTTCCCTTTGCTTTCCGTCATCTACTGTCTTTCTGACTTATTGACCCATACTCCTGCCTTTTCCCTTTGCTTTCTGTCATCTACTGTCTTTCTGACTTATTGGCCCATTCTCCTGCCTTTTCCCTTTGCTTTCCGTCATCTACTGTCTTTCTGACTTATTGGTCCCATTCTCCTGCCTTTTCCCTTTGCTTTCCGTCATCTACTATCTTTCTGACTTATTGGCCCATTCTCCTGCCTTTTCCCTTTGCTTTCCGTCATCTACTGTCTTTCTGACTTATTGGTCCCATTCTCCTGCCTTTTCCCTTTGCTTTCCGTCATCTACTATCTTTCTGACTTATTGACCCATTCTCCTGCCTTTTCCCTTTGCTTTCTGTCATCTACTGTCTTTCTGACTTATTGGTCCCATTCTCCTGCCTTTTCCCTTTGCTTTCCGTCATCTACTGTCTTTCTGACTTATTGACCCATTCTCCTGCCTTTTCCCTTTGCTTTCCGTCATCTACTGTCTTTCTGACTTATTGACCCATTCTCCTGCCTTTTCCCTTTGCTTTCCGTCATCTACTGTCTTTCTGACTTATTGACCCATTCTCCTGCCTTTTTCCCTTTGCTTTCTGTCATCTACTGTCTTTCTGACTTATTGGTCCCATTCTCCTGCCTTTTCCCTTTGCTTTCTGTCATCTACTGTCTTTCTGACTTATTGGTCCATTCTCCTGCCTTTTCCCTTTGCTTTCTGTCATCTACTGTCTTTCTGCCTTACCGGTCCATTCTCCTGCCTTTTCCCTTTGCTTTCCGTCATCTACTGTCTTTCTGACTTACTGGTCCATTCTCCTGCCTTTTCCCTTTGCTTTCCGTCATCTACTGTCTTTCTGACTTATTGACCCATTCTCCTGCCTTTTCCCTTTGCTTTCTGTCATCTACTGTCTTTCTGACTTATTGGTCCATTCTCCTGCCTTTTCCCTTTGCTTTCTGTCATCTACTGTCTTTCTGACTTATTGGTCCATTCTCCTGCCTTTTCCCTTTGCTTTCTGTCATCTACTGTCTTTCTGCCTTACCGGTCCATTCTCCTGCCTTTTCCCTTTGCTTTCTGTCATCTACTGTCTTTCTGACTTATTGACCCATTCTCCTGCCTTTTCCCTTTGCTTTCTGTCATCTACTGTCTTTCTGACTTATTGGTCCATTCTCCTGCCTTTTCCCTTTGCTTTCTGTCATCTACTATCTTTCTGACTTATTGACCCATTCTCCTGCCTTTTCCCTTTGCTTTCTGTCATCTACTGTCTTTCTGACTTATTGACCCATACTCCTGCCTTTTCCCTTTGCTTTCCGTCATCTACTGTCTTTCTGACTTATTGACCCATTCTCCTGCCTTTTCCCTTTGCTTTCTGTCATCTACCGTCTTTCTGACTTATTGGCCCATTCTCCTGCCTTTTCCCTTTGCTTTCCGTCATCTACTGTCTTTCTGACTTATTGACCCATTCTCCTGCCTTTTCCCTTTGCTTTCTGTCATCTACCGTCTTTCTGACTTATTGACCCATTCTCCTGCCTTTTCCCTTTGCTTTCCGTCATCTACTGTCTTTCTGACTTATTGACCCATTCTCCTGCCTTTTCCCTTTGCTTTCCGTCATCTACTGTCTTTCTGACTTATTGACCCATTCTCCTGCCTTTTCCCTTTGCTTTCTGTCATCTACTGTCTTTCTGACTTATTGACCCATTCTCCTGCCTTTTCCCTTTGCTTTCCGTCATCTACTGTCTTTCTGACTTATTGACCCATTCTCCTGCCTTTTCCCTTTGCTTTCTGTCATCTACTGTCTTTCTGACTTATTGACCCATTCTCCTGCCTTTTCCCTTTGCTTTCCGTCATCTACTGTCTTTCTGACTTATTGACCCATTCTCCTGCCTTTTCCCTTTGCTTTCCGTCATCTACTGTCTTTCTGACTTATTGACCCATTCTCCTGCCTTTTCCCTTTGCTTTCCGTCATCTACTGTCTTTCTGACTTATTGACCCATTCTCCTGCCTTTTCCCTTTGCTTTCCGTCATCTACTGTCTTTCTGACTTATTGACCCATTCTCCTGCCTTTTCCTTTGCTTTCCGTCATCTACTGTCTTTCTGACTTATTGGTCCCATTCTCCTGCCTTGTTTTCAAAAACAAATCTTCCAAATAATGTTTCTTCTTTGAGCTCCGACGAAATCGGAATGTGTCGGCTGTACGCAGCGGGGAGACCAGTGAAAACTGAAAACCGGACACATATGTACCTTACCCATTATGGCCATATGGCCTGGGAACGCAGAAGAAGAAGAAGGTGTAGAGGTGATATTAAGGAAAGCTAGGTAAAGTTAACCCATTCAGTGCAGGATCTGTATAGCGAATCATTAACCCTTTGGGTGCAGGCCATTGTGGCGACAGAAACCTCCAGCAGCGGTCGGCCCTGTTTTCACAACACCATGAAACGGCTGCTCAGCATCGCTCTGTCATCGTCATCGTCGTCATCATCATCATCGTCGTCATCATCGTCGTCATCATCGTCGTCATCATCAGCGAAGACTGATTCTCAGGTGAGCAGTACATGCAGTGGGTTTGTGTGGAGAAAGGTTATTGGTCTGGTCAACTTGATCGATATTGCACTTTGGGGTTTGTGTGAAGAAAGGTTATTGGTCTGGTCAACTTGATCGATATTGCACTTTGGGGTTTGTGTGGAGAAAGGTTATTGGTCTGGTCAACTTGATCGATATTGCACTTTGGGGTTTGTGTGGAGAAAGGTTATTGGTCTGGTCAACTTGATCGATATTGCACTTTGGGGTTTGTGTGGAGAAAGGTTATTGGTCTGGTCAACTTGATCGATATTGCACTTTGGGGTTTGTGTGAAGAAAGGTTATTGGTCTGGTCAACTTGATCGATATTGCACTTTGGGGTTTGTGTGGAGAAAGGTTATTGGTCTGGTCAACTTGATCGATATTGCACTTTGGGGTTTGTGTGAAGAAAGGTTATTGGTCTGGTCAACTTGATCGATATTGCACTTTGGGGTTTGTGTGGAGAAAGGTTATTGGTCTGGTCAACTTGATCGATATTGCACTTTGGGGTTTGTGTGGAGAAAGGTTATTGGTCTGGTCAACTTGATCGATATTGCACTTTGGGGTTTGTGTGGAGAAAGGTTATTGGTCTGGTCAACTTGATCGATATTGCACTTTGGGGTTTGTGTGAAGAAAGGTTATTGGTCTGGTCAACTTGATCGATATTGCACTTTGGGGTTTGTGTGGAGAAAGGTTATTGGTCTGGTCAACTTGATCGATATTGCACTTTGGGGTTTGTGTGGAGAAAGGTTATTGGTCTGGTCAACTTGATCGATATTGCACTTTGGGGTTTGTGTGGAGAAAGGTTATTGGTCTGGTCAACTTGATCGATATTGCACTTTGGGGTTTGTGTGTTGTTTGTTTGTTTTTTCTTTCACTCTCTTGTCTGTGTCTTTCTTCCATTCTACTTTTTCTGTCTCTCTCTGTCTCTGTCTCTCTCTCTCTCTCTCTCTCTCTCTCTCTCTCTCTCTCTCTCTCTCTCTCTCTCTCTCTCTCCCTCTCTCTCTATTTCTCTCTCTCTCTCTCTCTCTCTCTCTCTCTCTCTCTCTCTCTCTCTCTCTCTCTCTCTCTCTCTCTCTCTCTCTCTCTCTCTCTCTCTCTGTTATGTGGTTTTGTATATCAAAGATGGAAGTGACTGGTACTTGTTGAATTAAACGTAATACTCCATAAATCATAGAATAATGTATGGTTGTGCCGGGGCTGTGGGTGGATGCCTCGTGCCTCCATACAGGGAGCTGGACCACCCCGCCTTCTATGAGTCACTCCCTGTGTGGATGCTGTAGAGTCTTTCGGTACAAGTAGTTCCCCCACCTTCTGGAAGTTCTGTGCTAGCAACTTGCTCTCATCTATCACTCTTTGACTCTGCCTTTTCCTTTTCTTTCTGTCATCTACTATCTTTCTGACTTATCTCCTGCCTTTTTTTTCTCTCTCCACAAAATCATCCAAATAATTTTTGAGCTCTTCCCAAATCAGGCTGTGTGGGCTGAATGCAGCGGGGAGACCAGTACAAACTGAAAGCAGGACACATGCGTGCCCATTACGGGCATGTGGCCTTGGAACGCAGTTGAAGAAGAAGTATGGTTGTGGTGATTTTCGACAGGTTCATGCTCTGAACATTCTGAGAGCTCTGTTCAAGGACAGTCGTCTGGGAGAGGACGTGCCAGTTTACGTTTCTGACGGACTGAAGGCCGCCATCACTGGATTCAAGTCGCAACACTGGGAGGTATGGTGTGTGTGTGAATGGGACAATAGCACAGTGAGGGTGAGAGCTCTGTTCAAGGACAGTCGTCTGGGAGAGGACGTGCCAGTTTACGTTTCTGACGGACTGAAGGCCGCCATCACTGGATTCAAATCGCAACACTGGGAGGTATGGTGTGTGTGTGAATGGGACAATAGCACAGTGAGGGTGAGAGCTCTGTTCAAGGACAGTCGTCTGGGAGAGGACGTGCCAGTTTACGTTTCTGACGGCCTGAAGGCCGCCATCACTGGATTCAAGTCGCAACACTGGGAGGTATGGTGTGTGTGTGAATGGGACAATAGCACAGTGAGGGTGAGAGCTCTGTTCAAGGACACTGGACTGGGAGAAGATGTCACTGATTTGGTTCTGGAGATTTGAAGACAGGTTTCACTGTATGCTTTTATGCTCATGTGTGTGAGCGATTATTTGTTTTTGTTGTGTTGAATTTCTTGCTTTTAATTTTTGCGCTATGTAAATGATTCACTATTAGTAGTAGTAGTAGTATGTCAGCGCAGCTGCGTCAATAGACTATGCCACCAAAACTGGAAGTGTGTATCTTAGGAAACAACATCATTTGGTGGAGGAGTGCGCTATATAAATGATTCACTATTAGTATTAGTAGTAGTGGTAGTAGTAGTAGTAGTAGTAGCAGTAGTAGTAGTAGTATGTCAGCACAGCCGCGTCAATAGACTATGCCACCAAAAGTGGAAGTGTGTATCTTAGGAAAAAACAACATCATTCCAACAAAGAGGTCCCTTTCTTGATGAATTTGGCTGGAAAAAAATACCATCTGTTTGTTCCAAACTTTTTTCAACTTTTTGTGATCTTGTCAAATCAACGAAACCTTCAAATTCCATGCTATGCATTCCATGTTATATGTTATTTATGTTATGCTACGTTACGTTTTCAGGTTCGTAATTCGTCCACACTGCTACTCAGTGCCCTCATGACTCGGATCTTTGGAGTGAAGCGCTGCAAAGATGACGTGGGGCTGTCCAAACGAAACCGGTGTGTGAGTGTGTGTGTCTTTCCCTCCGTCAGCGACCGACCCTCTCTGCTTTCAAATCAAACCTCAAAACCCACCTGTTTCCCCCGTCATTGAGGCTTCACTCTCTTTTCTCTTCTCTCTCTTGCCTTTAGGTCTGTTTCTGCTGTATACCATTTATGTCATACGTGTGTGTTCGCTTTGTATTGTGTTTTTGTTTGAATGCGCTTTGAATGCTAACGTGTGTGTGCGCTTTGATTTGATTTCTATCCAGATTCAGTGCTGTATAAACACTGTATGTTGTTGTTGTTGTGAAGTTGATTGTCCTTATCTATGACGTTTGATCAAGTTTGTTGTTAAGGTTTTAGTCAGACTGGCTTTGGCGTTTATACATGATCGTGGTTTGGTTTGAAAGCATTCACACAGTTTGATTTTTGGCTCATTCGTTAACACAAAGTGAGTCTATAGTATGATAGTTCGGTTGTGTGTCTGTGTGTGTGTGTGTTTGTGTCCATGGTCTAATCTCCAAACTTTAACGTTGGCATTTTCTCGGGAAACAGAAGGCGTACATTGTTCAAACTTTGCACACATATAGATGTCTATGCAAGCTTTCAAACAATAATGATTTGAATAATTAAATAGCAACACTGTAAACAGATAACATTTTAGATTAGTGGGTTAGAGAGTATTCAACAGGCAACATGAGTTAAGAAACTCATCAACACT
>CM065688.1:578926-586426 GCA_017654935.2 Phymorhynchus buccinoides
ACATTGGAATGCTGTATTGGTCGGCCTTATGTGCTATCCAGACTAACACCCCTGCACCTTAACCCTTTCAATGCCAGCCAGGTGCACGGACTGTTGATACAGGTGGGTCATCATCAGTACATTGGAATGCTGTATTGGTCGGCCTTATGTGCTATCCAGACTAACACCCCTGCACCTTAACCCTTTCAATGCCAGCCAGGTGCACGGACTGTTGATACAGGTGGGTCATCATCAGTACATTGGAATGCTGTATTGGTCGGCCTTATGTGCTATCCAGACTAACACCCCTGCACCTTAACCCTTTCAATGCCAGCCAGGTGCACGGACTGTTGATACAGGTGGGTCATCATCAGTACATTGGAATGCTGTATTGGTCGGCCTTATGTGCTATCCAGACTAACACCCCTGCACCTTAACCCTTTCAATGCCAGCCAGGTGCACGGACTGTTAATACAGGTGGGTCATCATCGGTACATTGGAAAGGGTTAAGGTGCAGGGGTGTTAGTCTGGATAGCACATAAGGCCGACCAATACAGCATTCCAATGTACCGATGATGACCCACCTGTATCAACAGTCCGTGCACCTGGCTGGCATTGAAAGGGTTAAGGTGCAGGGGTGTTAGTCTGGATAGCACATAAGGCCGACCAATACAGCATTCCAATGTACTGATGATGACCCACCTGTATCAACAGTCCGTGCACCTGGCTGGCATTGAAAGGGTTAAGGTGCAGGGGTGTTAGTCTGGATAGCACATAAGGCCGACCAATACAGCATTCCAATGTACCGATGATGACCCACCTGTATCAACAGTCCGTGCACCTGGCTGGCATTGAAAGGGTTAAGGTGCAGGGGTGTTAGTCTGGATAGCACATAAGGCCGACCAATACAGCATTCCAATGTACTGATGATGACCCACCTGTATCAACAGTCCGTGCACCTGGCTGGCATTGAAAGGGTTAAGGTGCAGGGGTGTTAGTCTGGATAGCACATAAGGCCGACCAATACAGCATTCCAATGTACTGATGATGACCCACCTGTATCAACAGTCCGTGCACCTGGCTGGCATTGAAAGGGTTAAGGTGCAGGGGTGTTAGTCTGGATAGCACATAAGGCCGACCAATACAGCATTCCAATGTACCGATGATGACCCACCTGTATCAACAGTCCGTGCACCTGACTGGCATTGAAAGGGTTATGGTGCAGGGGTGTTAGTCTGGATAGCACATAAGGCCGACCAATACAGCATTCCAATGTACCGATGATGACCCACCTGTATCAACAGTCCGTGCACCTGGCTGGCATTGAAAGGGTTAAGGTGCAGGGGTGTTAGTCTGGATAGCACATAAGGCCGACCAATACAGCATTCCAATGTACTGATGATGACCCACCTGTATCAACAGTCCGTGCACCTGGCTGGCATTGAAAGGGTTAAGGTGCAGGGGTGTTAGTCTGGATAGCACATAAGGCCGACCAATACAGCATTCCAATGTACTGATGATGACCCACCTGTATCAACAGTCCGTGCACCTGGCTGGCATTGAAAGGGTTAAGGTGCAGGGGTGTTAGTCTGGATAGCACATAAGGCCGACCAATACAGCATTCCAATGTACTGATGATGACCCACCTGTATCAACAGTCCGTGCACCTGGCTGGCATTGAAAGGGTTAAGGTGCAGGGGTGTTAGTCTGGATAGCACATAAGGCCGACCAATACAGCATTCCAATGTACTGATGATGACCCACCTGTATCAACAGTCCGTGCACCTGGCTGTGAGGCAGGCTGGGTTCAGAGGTCGAAGGTGACGGGGTCACAGAGGTCATGAGGGAGGTCAGCACGGAGGTCAGGTGGTCCTTGTTGACCAATGGCTGCACGGCTCTGGCGGCCATCACGCGAATCTGGTAGACGGCGCTGCTGCTGCATCTGTAGCACAACGCTACATTTCGTAAAATAGTTCCCCCACCTTCTGGAAGATCTGTGCTTGTAACTTCCTCTAATCTGCGAGTTGGGACTCGGAATGAGCGGCGTGGGAGCAACGCCACTGTACGGCCCAAAAAGATAGGACAGCAAAAAATAACAAAAAAACCTTCCTCTAATCTGCCACTCTCTTTGACTCTGCCTTTTCCCCTTCGCTTTCTGTCATCTACTATCTTTCTGATTTATTGGCCCATTCTCCTGCTTTAAAACAAAATCTTCCAAATAACGTTTCTCCTTTGAGCTCCTCCAAAATCGGAATGTGTCGGCTGTACGCAGCGGGGAGACCAGTGAAAAATGAAAACCGGACACATACGTACCTTACCCATTATGGCCATATGGCCTGGGAACGCAGAAGAAGAAGAAGAAGTGGAAAAAAAATATCGCCTTATAGTCCAAAAATTACGGTAAGTGCTGAAAAGACTCCAAGGGAATGGGATCATTTTGGGCTGTGCTCACCTGATGACAAGGGGGATAAACGCTGACAGGTGCAGTCGTGTGGAGTTATCTTCCATGGTGGAGGGAAACAAGCGTCCCAACACCATCAGGACGGGGTAGAGGGAGGGGTGAAGGTGGGGGGCACCTCTGGACCTGAAAGCATCATCATCATCATCATCATCATTATCATCATCATCATCATCATCATCATCATCATCATTATCATCATCATCATTATCATCATCATCACCATCATCATCATCATCATCATTATCATCACCATCATCATCATCATCATCATCATCAATATCATCATCATGACCAACATCATCATCACCATCATCATCAATATCATCGTCGTCATCATCATCATCATCATCATCAATATCATCATCATCATCATCATCATCATCATCATCATCATCATCATCATCATCATCATCATCATCATCATCATCACCATCATCATCATGACCATCATCATGACCAACATCATCATCATCATCATCATCATCATCATGACCAACATCATTATCATCATCATCATCATCATGACCATCATCATCATCATCACCATCATCATCATGACCATCATCATCATGACCATCATCATCACCATCATCATCATGACCATCATCATCACCATCATCATCATGACCATCATCATCATGACCATCATCATCATCATGACCAACATCATCATCATCATCATCATCATCATGACCAACATCATCATCATCATCATCATCATCATGACCAACATTACCATCATCATCATGACCAACATCATCATCATCATCGTCATCATCATCATATCATCATCATCATGACCAACATCATCATCACCATCATCATCATGACCATCATCATCATCATGACCAACATCATCATCATCACCATCATCGTCATCATCATCATCATGACCAACATCACCATCATCATCACCATCATGACCAACATCATCATCACCATCATCATCATCATGACCAACATCATCATCATGACCAACATTACCAACATCATCATGACCAACATCATCATGACCATCACCATCATGACCATCATCATCATCACCATCATCATGACCAACATCATCATCATCACCATCATCATGACCAACATTATCCATCATCATCATGACCAACATCATCATGACCAACATCATCATCATCACCATCATCATGACCAACATCACCATCATCATCATGACCAACATCATCATCATCATCATGACCAACATCATCATCATCATCACCATCATGACCAACATCATCATCATCACCATCATCATGACCAACATCACCATCATCATCATGACCAACATCATCATGACCAACATCATCATCATCACCATCATCACCAAACATCATCATCATCATGACCAACATTACCATCATCATCATGACCAACATCACCATCATCATCATGACCAACATCATCATCATCATCATGACCAACACCATGACATTACCATCATCATCATGACCAACATCATCATGACCAACATCATCATCACCATCACCATCATGACCAACATCATCATCATCACCACCATCATGACCAACATCACCATCATCATCATGACCAACATCATCATCATCATCATCATGACCAACATCACCATCATCATCATGACCAACATCATCATGACCAACATCATCATCATCATGACCATCATCATCATCATCATCATGACCAACATCATCATCATCATCACCATCATCATGACCAACATCACCATCATCATGACCAACATCATCATCACCATCATCATCATCATCATCATCATGACCAATATCATCATCATCATCACCATCCTCCTCCTCCTCCTTGTAATGCCTTTCATATGGTGATGCTTTGTTTCTATATCAATGCTTCTTGTGTGTACAGTGGTACCCCTCTAATAAGACGCTCGCAAATGCGACTTCTCCTCACATACAACCATTTTTTTTTCTTCCTGAACACATTCCACTATATATCCTATGCCGCAAATACGACTTTTCCTGAGTTCCGACTTACGACCCGATTTCAGGGGTTGAGATGCGACCACAATCTTATCTTTTTGCAGTCAAGTTCGTGCAAATCGATCTCTCGATGAAAAGCAGATCGAAAGTCATGGCAACAGGTCCGATGGCAACTTCGATGGCCCATGTTGCACTCACACACAAACTACACATAGCAGTACAGACCTAATCTTCGCCATAACGGACCTACTAAATACTGGATTATGCACAACGACACAACACAACACAACACAAAACATGACAAAGTAACGCTGTGGCAGTTCATTTTTAGTCACAGTTTGCACACACAGAACTATTACCGCACATACAACTCGGCTGACAAAATGGCGCCGCATACACCGCAGATACGAAATCACGCTAATGCGCCAGCTGCTTTCATTTATCGGATTTTGTGAGTTGTTTGCATTCAGCGAGAGTTGTAGTGCACACACTAACGCCGATTTATCAGTCTGATAGCGGAAAGGAGCTGCTTTTCAACTTTTTTTTTTGTAAAGTGAAACCATTCTGATTCACTGAGTTCCAACTTATGGAGTATGACCGATCACCTAGTTTCAACTTGGAAGTTGACTTCGCATTTACGTGTGCACAGAGTTCGTAAAGATCGACACGATCGCGACTGTTTCAGTTCACACTTTGATCATAAACTGTTCAGTGATGACACATGTGCATAAAAGTGGTGACATTTAGTGGTCAGATCGTGATATCGCTGATTAAATTCTTCAATTTCGACATGAGAACGGTTCGTTTTTACCGAGATTGACGATGTCTACACGCACAGGTGATGACCAGCATAAATTTTTTTTTTACTGGATTCGGGAAAATCCGCGTATGGCGACTCGGAAAAGATGCTTGGTCCTCTAATAAGACCACCCCTCAGATAAGACTTTTTTTCACTGCACTTTCAAGGTCTTATTAGAGGGGCACCACTGTATGTGCTTTTCCTTTGCAATAGTATAACATGTACAAATGAGTAGCTGCAGAGTAATCGACAAAACCACCTGACCCCATGTGATGCGTGGCCTGGTCCAGCTCTTGAAGCAGGAAGGGGTAGAGCGACGGGAACTTGTGGAAAAACTCACGCCCCGTCTGACTGCAACGGAGTAACAGGAGGAAAACCACAGTTCACATCATCATCATCATCATCGTCATCATCATCATCGTCATCATCATCGTCATAAACTCACGACCCGTCTGACTGCAACGGAGTAACAGGAGGAAAACCACAGTTCACAAGAGGCAAAGCATTCAAGGCTCACTCGAACAGGAACATGTGGGACAACAACAAACAAAGATTGAGGGGGTGAGGGGTCTAAAGTACAAGATTGCCAATAAAATTAAAAAGTACAAATGAAACTATCGTTAATGGATACAACTTAAAAAAATAAAATACAAAAAAGTGCCCGTGCCGAGAATTGAACCCGGAACCATTGGCATGACAGACATACACTCTACCAATGCGCTATCGAGGCTTTCAGTGTTGATGAGTTTCTTAACTCATGTTGCCTGTTGAATACTCTCTAACCCACTAATCTAAAATGTTATCAGTTTACAGTGTTGCTATTTAATTGTTCAAATTATTGTTTGAAAGCTTGCATAGACATCTATATGTGTGCAAAGTTTCAACAATGTACGCCTTCTGTTTCCCGAGAAAATGCCAACGTTAAAGTTTGGAGAATAGACCATGGACACAACACACACACACACAGACACACAACCGAACTATCATACTATAGACTCACTTTGTGTTAACGAATGAGCCAAAAATCAAACTGTGTGAACGCTTTCAAACCAAACCACGATCATGTATAAACGCCAAAGCCAGTCTGACTAAAACCTTAACAACAAACTTGATCAAACGTCATAGATAAGGACAATCAACTTCACAACAACAACAACATACAGTGTTTATACAGCACTGAATCTGGATAGAAATCAAATCAAAGCGCACACACATGTTAGCATTCAAAGCGCATTCAAACAAAAACACAACACAAAGCGAACACACACGTATGACATAAATGGTATACAGCAGAAACAGACCTAAAGGCAAGGAAGAGAAGAAAAAGAGAGTGAAGCCTCAATGACGGGGGAACAGGTGGGTTTTGAGGTTTGATTTGAAAGCAGAGAGGGTCGGTCGCTAACGGAGGGAAAGACACACACACTCACACACCGGTTTCGTTTGGACAGCCCCACGTCATCTTTGCAGCGCTTCACTCCAAAGATCCGAGTCATGAGGGCACTGAGTAGCAGTGTGGACGAATTACGAACCTGAAAACGTAACGTAGCATAACATAAATAACATATAACATGGAATGCATAGCATGGAATTTGAAGGTTTCGTTGATTTGACAAGATCACAAAAAGTTGAAAAAAGTTTCGAACAAACAGATGGTATTTTTTTCCAGCCAAATTCATCAAGAAAGGGACCTCTTTGTTGGAATGATGTTGTTTTTTCCTAAGATACACACTTCCACTTTTGGTGGCATAGTCTATTGACGCGGCTGTGCTGACATACTACTACTACTACTGCTACTACTACTACTACTACTACCACTACTACTACTACTAATAGTGAATCATTTATATAGCGCACTCCTCCACCAAATGATGTTGTTTCCTAAGATACACACTTCCAGTTTTGGTGGCATAGTCTATTGACGCAGCTGCGCTGACATACTACTACTACTACTACTACTACTACTACTACCACTACTACTACTACTACTACTAATAGTGAATCATTTACATAGCGCAAAAATTAAAAGCAAGAAATTCAACAAAAACAAATAATCGCTCACACACATGAGCATAAAAGCATACAGTGAAACCTGTCTTCAAATCTCCAGAACCAAATCAGTGACATCTTCTCCCAGTCCAGTGTCCTTGAACAGAGCTCTCACCCTCACTGTGCTATTGTCCCATTCACACACACACCATACCTCCCAGTGTTGCGATTTGAATCCAGTGATGGCGGCCTTCAGTCCGTCAGAAACGTAAACTGGCACGTCCTCTCCCAGACGACTGTCCTTGAACAGAGCTCTCACCCTCACTGTGCTATTGTCCCAT
>CM065688.1:588926-600787 GCA_017654935.2 Phymorhynchus buccinoides
GTAGATGACGGAAAGCAAAGGGAAAAGGCAGAGTCAAAGAGAGTGGCAGCATTAGAGGAAGTTACATTACAAGCACAGAACTTCCAGAAGGTGGGGAACTATTATTATGAGAGACCCCCCGGTATCCCCCCGGGGAGACCTCCACACCAATTGTTACTCATTTATATTAACCCCTTCCCAGCCCAATCCCTGTCTATTATGGGGGGGGGGTGGGGGTGATGTCATTGATGATGTCATAGCTTGTGATGTCAGCCCTGGGATGATGGTTTGTGGTTTAGACAAGTCAGGAAATATCTACCTCCAAACCGTTTACTCAGATTGAGTCTAGCAGGTCTCTTTTAAATGTTATAATGAGAAAATCGATAATTTCTCTGTTTTCCATCAGGCGACGAAGGGATTAATAAATAAAAGATATTATCTAATAATAATCTACTTTATTTCACACAAGAACTGAATGGGATAAATTGTTCGTAACAGCTACTCTGTAAGCGTTGACAATTCATCATCAATAATTAGAGAACGATTGAGTTAATATTGCAGGCTATCACCATGACAACAGTCTCTCAATCACAGTCAAATCATTGTGCCTACAATGGGGCTTTAGACAACGTCTTGGCCACACCAAAGGGAGATAATTTTCGGACTGACTTGACCACGTCACCTAGTGATGACTCAGGGGCAGATAATTTTCTGTGGCTATATACTACTAGTTCCTGACAGGCAAGGGCGATAATCGTAAGTAGGTGGCGTTCGCATGTCAGCGCATGAGACAGGGGCAGATAATTTTCAGTATAAAGCCTCATTATCCACATTTAGGACAGTAAGGGAGATAATTTCAAGAGAGAAAAGAGCAAGACAAGTTTGTATTTTTCATCAAAAGATTTTTCAGGCGAAATGTGGATTTCATTTATTTATTAAGAACATTTATATAGCGCTTATCTCAAAATCTCTAAGGGCTTTACAATTTTACTAAAATGATATATAAATAAAAACACCCATACATACATGAACACATATTCATAATGGTTAGCCACACAATTTACAAACATTCCATTTCACCATTTGTTGTGTCCCACCTGGATGAAGAAAGGGAGACCAGCGCTGCGCCTCGTGGCGCACAGCGGCAAAGTTATCTCCCCTGGTGACGTCACCACGGACATCACTTCCTGTAGCCATCGCCCCGGCAACCGCTGCAGCTCCACCAATGGGCTTCTGGTTCACAAAACGGCAATGAGGCGCCTTAGTCAACCCCCTCATGTTTATGACCCTCAATCTCAAAGTCTGCTTCTTTCAGATTAATGAAAACGATCCTAGGCTGATCCTAACCCTACCCCTTTCCAGAGAACAGCAGAATGTGGCTTCTCAGTGAAGATGTGACGGAGGTGACTAAAATACGAGATAGCCAACAACAGCGTCACTGTATGGCGACAGTTTATCGCACAATATTGGAACATCAATTCTCACATGTTCAATTCTGACCTCAACAAAAACAGGGAAGTTTGTTATTTTCTTGTGGTTCTTTTTTTGGTCAAGGTAGGTAACTGTATCAACTTTGGATAATTCTGATTGATGACAATGTATGCATCAAGAACAAAAACTTGGAACGATCCGACCATTTCTTCATATCGTGATTGTCTTCTTCTTTTACCATTCAAACAAACAAACGCAAATACAGTTACAGTCACACACACACACGCACAGACACAGACTCACACACATAGACACACACACACAGACACACACACACACAGACATCCACACACACACACAGACACAGACATCCACACACACACATCCACACACACACACACAGACACACATGCACACAAACACATACAGACACACACACACACACACACACACACACGCACATACACACACAGAGGCACACCGTCTAATATCACGAGAAGTGGATAGATGTTAAATGAAAGACACACACACACACACAGACACACGCACACACTGACACACACACATACACAGACACACACAAAGACACACACAGAGAGACAGACACACACACACAGAGACACACACACACACAGAGACAGACACACACACACACAGAGACACACACACACAGAGACTCACACACACTTACTTCCACAATGTCTGACACATCATAACAAAGCCGGTATAGGCCAGTTCAAAAGCCCCGCGATGGAGTGACTCTGTCAGCTGCTGTTTGAAATACTGACCAATTCTCTCCATCTGTAATAGATCAGCATCATCACCATCACCTTCATCATCGTTGTCACCATCATCACCATCACCATCATCTTCATCATCATTATCACCATCATCATTGTCACCATCACCATCACCATCATCATCATCGTTGTCACCATCATCATCACCATCACCATCATCATTGTCACCATCATCATCATCACCATCATCATCTTCATCATTGTCGTCACCATCATCATCTTCTTCATCATCATGATCATCATCATCATGACCATCATCATCTTCATCATCATGACCATCACCACCACCATCATGATCATCACCATCACCACCATCATCATCATCACCACCATCATGATCATCATCATCACCACCATCATCACCACCATCATCATCACCATCATCATAATCATCACCATCATGATCATGATCATCATCATCATGATCATCATCATCATCGTCGTCACCATCATCATCATCCAGCAACACATCATGACATTGAAGCAACAACTATTACTTCAAGAAGCAATATCCCTCCATGGGGATACCGGGGGAGCTTTCATATAAATAGTTCCCCTACCTTCTGGAAGATCTGTGCTTGTAACTTCTTCTAATCTGTCACTTTTTTGACTCTGCCTTTTCCCTTTGCTTACTGTCATCTGCTATCTATCTTTCTTTCTTACTGCTCCATTCTCCTGCCTTTGTTCCAGAAACTCTAACAAAAATTTATCCAGCTGAAATCAGACACGCCGGCCCTAAATATTTATTTATTAGGCGCATAACTGCAGCATGACACATGTGCACTCATATGACAGGAAACTTTCTGAGTGATCAACAAATAAAATAAACAACTACTAAGACTTCAAGAAACAATAAAAAAATATGATACAACAGTAGTTTAAACCCTGCTGCAGAGACAAACGCCCTTTATCACTGTACGTCTTGGCTAAGGGCAGTAGAGACCTCTGATGCTCCTGCAGCAACAAACCATGCAGTATTCTGGCATGAAATGATGCTAGAAGGAGCGCTACCTGCTGCACAGACAGCAGCGCTGTATTAGTATTAGGTACTTTATACTGTTTATAGTCACAGAGCCATCTCTGTGAAATTCGGGTTGCTCCCACCTGGAGAGCGCATCGCAGCCAGAGGCGCGCCACCCATTTTTTAATTTTTTTGGCATGCGATTTTTTGTGTGATTAATGAGGAAGGAAAGGGGGGGGGGGGTAAATTTTGACCAAATGACAACTTTTTCGTTGCCACTGGGTTTAACATGTGCTAAGTGCATGGGCACACATCACCTTGGTTTATCGTCTCATCCTAAAGACTCCACATTCAGAACGTAAGGCCTAGTGCGAAGTGAGAGGAAAAATCCCCTGTACCCAGGTTCGAACTCGAGTTTACTTGACACGAAGCGAACACGTTACCACTGTGCCACTCTGTGTGGCTGGGGGCAGACTGAGGCACAGACTCCTGCAGTATTCTGGCATGACATGACGCTAGAAGGAGCGCTACCTGTGGCACAGACAGCAGTGTGTTGGATGATGACAGACTGAGGCACAGAGTCCTGCAGTATTCTGGCATGACATGACGCTAGGAGGAGCGCTACCTGTGGCACAGACAGCAGTGTGTTGGATGATGACAGACTGAGGCACAGAGTCCTGCAGTATTCTGGCATGACATGACGCTAGGAGGAGCGCTACCTGTGGCACAGACAGCAGTGTGTTGGATGATGACAGACTGAGGCACAGAGTCCTGCAGTATTCTGGCATGACATGACGCTAGAAGGAGCGCTACCTGTGGCACAGACAGCAGTGTGTTGGATGATGACAGACTGAGGCACAGAGTCCTGCAGTATTCTGGCATGACATGACGCTAGAAGGAGCGCTACCTGTGGCACAGACAGCAGTGTGTTGGATGATGACAGACTGAGGCACAGAGTCCTGCAGTATTCTGGCATGAAATGATGCTAGAAGGAGCGCTACCTGTGGCACAGACAGCAGTGTGTTGGATGATGACAGACTGAGGCACAGAGTCCTGCAGTATTCTGGCATGACATGACGCTAGAAGGAGCGCTACCTGTGGCACAGACAGCAGTGTGTTGGATGATGACAGACTGAGGCACAGAGTCCTGCAGTATTCTGGCATGAAATGATGCTAGAAGGAGCGCTACCTGTGGCACAGACAGCAGTGTGTTGGATGATGACAGACTGAGGCACAGACTCCTGCAGTATTCTGGCATGACATGACGCTAGAAGGAGTGCTACCTGTGGCACAGACAGCAGAGCTGTGTCAGTTCCAGTGGTGGATGATGACAGACTGAGGCACAGACTCCTGCAGTATTCTGGCATGACATGACGCTAGAAGGAGTGCTACCTGTGGCACAGACAGCAGAGCTGTGTCAGTTCCAGTGGTGGATGATGACAGACTGAGGCACAGACTCCTGCAGTATTCTGGCATGACATGACGCTAGAAGGAGCGCTACCTGTGGCACAGACAGCAGCGCTGTGTGGCTGCCAGTGGTGGATGATGACAGACTGAGGCACAGGCTGGCCAGCAGCAGGGAGGCCTCCTTGATGCTCCTCCAGCAGCAGACCACCAGGTATTCCGGCATCAGGCCAACCCTCTGTCGACTCTCCTCCACCTCCTCCATCAGCCCTCGGTCAAAGCTCAGACCAGGGCCTGCATAGGGAACAATCAGTCAATCAACCAGTCAGTCAATCAACCAGTCAATCAATCAATCAGTCAGTCAATCAACCAGTCAATCATTCATTTAATCAATCATTCAATCAGTTAATCAATCAATCATTATTATCCCTGCCCAACAAATGAACCAGGAAATGCTTGCTTGCTGTCACATAACAACGGTACTGCCTCTAATCTATCACTTTCTTTGACTCATTCTCCTGTCTTTAAAAAAAAAAAATTCTCCAAATAATGTTCTCCTTTGAGCTCCTCCCAATGTGTCGGCTGAATGCAGTGGGGAGACCAATGAAATCTGAAAACCAGACCCATATGTACCTCACCCATTATGGCCGTATGGCCGGAGAACGCAGAAGAAGAAGGTGTGTGGGCCAACAAGTCAGCAAAATACGATATGATAGTAAGACAAGAGAAAGGCAGAGTCAAAGAAAGTGATTAGAGGAAGTTGCTAGCACAGAACTTCCAGAAGGTGGGGGAACTACATGTCCTGAAAGGCTTCCCGGTAAAAATACATCCCAATCTATACTTTGAATTTGATTTAGAAAATACTGACCTAAGATGGCTTCCTGCGGCACGTTGCCCTCTGGTGAGGAGTTCTGAACGACAGGGGAGACAATCTGAGCCAGGTGGAAACAGAGTGACAACAGACAGTCCACCAGCCTGACCCATGATGCTCTGTTCTCCTCTGTTGTCGCCACAGACCTGCACAGCACAGCACAGGGGAGACAATCAACAGACAGTCCACCAGCCTGACCCATGAGCAGAGCATCTGTGCTCTGCGCTCACAGATCTACACAGCAGAACACAGACATGACTTCCCTGTTTGATGTGCTCTGCGCTCACAGATCTACACAGCAGAACACAGACATGACTTCCCTGTTTGATGTGCTCTGTGCTCACAGATCTACACAGCAGAACACAGACATGACTTCCCTGTTTGATGTGCTCTGCGCTCACAGATCTACACAGCAGAACACAGACATGACTTCCCTGTTTGATGTGCTCTGTGCTCACAGATCTACACAGCAGAACAGACATGACTTCCCTGTTTCATGTGCTCTGCGCTCACAGATCTACACAGCAGAACACAGTCTATTTTATGATGAAGGAGGTATAAATTACTTGCTAGGTAAAAAATAAAGGTGAAAGGCCACCTAGCCTAATTAGGCTGTAGGGTCGGTAAATTAATAATAATAATAATAATAGACATTTATAGAGCGCACATTCTACACAAACTACTCATGGCTGGCGCTTAACAAAACTAAAATCACTCCACATGCCAGATTACATCATACATATTGAACATACTGAGACTCGCTCGCATTTCCACCATTTCCACCATCACCCCCATACAAACACATACAAACACATACTCATAGATATACAAACATGCACACACACCTATCTACACAACCGCATCGATATTTTTCCCCTAAACCAACTCACATCAACACACACCTGCACCCACACACACACATATACACACAAGAGGTCGAGAGGGAAGGAGGACGAGAGATGGAGAGACAGAGATTAAGAGGACGAGAGAGAGAGGAAGAGATGAGAATGGAGATGAGAGAGAGGAAGAGATGAGAAAGGAGAGAGAGGAAGAGAAAACAAAGTGGGAAAGAAAGAAAGGGGAGAAGTTAGAACGAGAAATGATTTGGAGAGGCTTGGGGGAGAGGAGAGTGAGAGAGGGAGAGAGAAGGGGCGAGGAGGAGAGAGCGAGGCTGCTCTTTCCTTTCTTTTCAATACCAGTGCTGGCCTGTGGTTATCTTAGCAGATCAGCTGAGCTTGCTTTGATAGTGGGTTACATGGAAGGGAGAGATTGGTCTGGGGAGACTCAGTCGGGGTACAAACACAGGGCCATGCAGCGTACTGAAACTTTACAGTCGCCCATGGGGCTTTAGTGAACATGAAATCTACTCGCCCACAGATTGGTTTCTTTCTACTACTAGTAATAGCCAACAATGGCTACCAGGTTCAGTAGTTTTGGCCAGCCCTGGATTACTCTTACAGTCAAAGAAACCTGTCTCTATGTGCCACCTTTTTGGGGGGCATACGGTTTTTGTGACTAACGGAGAAGAGGGGGAGGGGGTAAATGTTTACCAAGCGACAACCTTTTGGTTGCCAATGGTGGTTTCCTTTTTAGCATACATGTTTAGGTTCCTCGTTATTAGGTATTAGGTACTTTAGAGTCACAGAGGTGTCTCTGTGAAATTCGGGGTGCTCCAACCTGGAGAGCGCGTCGCAACCAGAGGCGCGCCACCCAATTTAAAAAATAACCAAATTGCATGCGATGTTTGTGTGGCTGATGAGGAAGGAAAGGGGGTGTGTGGGATGTGGGTGGGGTTGTTGTGTGTAAATTTGGACCAAATGGGACAACTTTTTCAGTTGCCACTGGGTTTAACGTTTTTTTAGCATTTTGTAGCAGCATTGTGATGTGTTTTTCGAAAAATAAAATGAAAGGAAAAATGTACATAAAAATGGAGCCTCACTTGAACTGCACATGCTCCATGATGCGTCGCACGCAGTGCAGTGTGGGATACATGGGGCGGTTGGCGGCCGCCACAATGAGAGATGACCGCGCCACGGATAACTGGTCAGCCAGACTAGACAACAGCGATTGTAGCAGGTGAAGGGCAGGTGACGATGACGATGACGATGGTGACGATGACGATGGTGGGTGGGGGGTACGATGATGGTTTGATGACGATGGAGGGCTTATGTTTGAAGCCTGAAGGTCTGATACAGCCTTGTTGGTTCGTTCTGGGTCCTTGGGTGCATGCCAGTGGAAGCAATGATTGAAAGTGAGAACAAGGTCTTCCATTTATGAATAACTTTCCATGTGTTTTCATCAGAGAGAGGAGAGAGAGAAGAGAGAGAGGAGAGAAAGAGAAAGAGAGACAGAGAAAGAGAGAGAGAGAGAGGGAGGAGAGAGGGAGAGAGAGAGAGAGGGGAGCGGGACAGAGAGAGCGAGAGAGGGAGAGAGAGGGGCGATAGAGGGAGAGTAGAGTTGGTTGGCGATAGAGATCGGTGTATCAGAGAGTAGTATAGTAGATACGAATTCTATTGAGGTAGTACTGGATGCTGAGGAGAATGCTATAGGGAGAGAGACTCGCAGAGTATGGTATAGTAGAAAAAAAGGGGAAAGAGACAGAGGAGATTAAGAGGCAGACACACACAGAGCACACTCACAGATACAGACACAGTACACACATAGACACACTCACAGATACAGACAACACACAGATACAACACACACTCACAGAT
The DNA here is from genome assembly GCA_017654935.2 of Phymorhynchus buccinoides. Classification (NCBI taxonomy): domain Eukaryota; kingdom Metazoa; phylum Mollusca; class Gastropoda; order Neogastropoda; family Raphitomidae; genus Phymorhynchus; species Phymorhynchus buccinoides. The sequence goes on from CM065688.1 coordinate 597,087, forward strand.
ACATACATCACACACTCACGATACATACATACACACACAGACCACAGAGACACCTCACAGATACAGACAGACCAACACTCACAGATTACAGAACAGACACACAGAGACACCTCACATACACACACATCCAGATACATACACACCAGAGACCACTCCAGACACACACTCACAGATACGACACACACAGAGACACCTCACAGATACAGACACACACAGAGCACACTCACAGATACATACACACTCACAGACACACAGACATGGACTCTCCCCAAACATACGTCACTTCGCTCTCTAACTGAATCGCCTTGGTCCTGTTTTTTAGAGAGGGGGGGAGGGGGGAGAAAAAAAACAAAGATTAAGATAACAATGACTCAACGCAGTGTCCACCGACACGCAATTTCGACCGACGACGATGATGACAGTGCCAGGCGTCAGTCTGAAGAGGTAAGCGTCGAGTGGCACAAGTCCTGGGTCGGGTGCATGACAGACAACTGTAGCGCCGCTCTGTGTATGTCTGTGCACAAGTCTTCACTCCTGTCCAACACACAGACAAGACAGTAATACAGACTCAGTGCTCCAAATCCTGGGGGACAGATAACTGTAACGTTGCCTCTGTGGGATGTCTGTGCTCAAGTCTTCACTCTGTCCAACACACAGACAGACAGTAATACAGTACATCAGTGGTACAATTCTGGGGACAGATAACTGTAACGCCGCTCTGACAGACAGACCAGACAGACAGACAGACCGACAGACAGACAGTAAGATACACACTGGAGAACATGAACCAACACCCCAAACCCCAAGATATGATACAAAAAGAGCTGGAATTCTTGGCGTCCTTCGACCTATAGGGATGAAACATGGAGGCCTAGGACTACCTCTTCGGTACAAGGGAGTTTGATACATGGACATTTGAAATGGCAGAACACTGTACAATGAATGGCAGAACCACAGGACATTTGAAAATGGCAGAACACAGGACATTTGAATGGCAAGAACAACAGACATTTGAAAATGGCAAACGAACAGTACATTTGAATGGCAGAACAACAGACATTGAAATGGCAGAACAAGCAGGACTTTGAAATGGCAGAACAACAGGACCTTTGAATGGTAGACACAGGACATGTGAAATGGCAGAACAGGGACATTTGAAATGCAGAACAACTGGACATTTGAAATGGCAGAACAACAGGACATTTGAAATGGCACAACATGACATTTGAAATGGCACAACAGGACATTTGAAATGGCAGAACAACAGGACATTTGAAATGGCACAACAACAGGACATTTGAAATGGCAGAACAGGACATTTGAAATGGCAGAACAACAGGACATTTGAAATGGCAGAACAGGACATTTGAAATGGCACAACAACAGGACATTTGAAATGGCAGAACAGGACATTTGAAATGGCAGAACAACAGGACATTTGCCGCGTGCCGGCAACCTTGAATTTCACCGAGTTGAATTTAGAGAGTCGAATTAGAAAGGTCAGCGAAACTCGGGAAGAACGAGCGCGGGCAAATTAGTAATAGTAGTCTAGTATAAAGAACAAACACACTCGTGGCAAATGCCCTATTCTATATGGAGAAGAACACAGTGATCTCCATCCAAGGGGGTGCAGGTTGCGGAGAGGCCGAACAGACTTGGGAAAACTGGCTATCAGTTTGGTCATACCAGGCAGCAGGAATTTCTCCCAACTCAGGGAAAAGTATCGACTTTTGGTAAACTGCCGTGGGATTTTCCCTTACTGCGAAATCGCACGGTTTCAGACTAGCTTTTAAGTTCCTATCGGCTAAGGACTCGACATTCATGTTGATTTCCTGTTGATGCTAGTCAAGAAAGGGCGAGGCTGGATTCGAACCCGGGTCCCTCATGTTGCAGTCCACGCATTGAAATTGGCATGCGACTCGCACGTCTTAACCACTCGAGCCACCTCCTTCCTGATTTCACTAACAGAGTGTTGTGAAGGAAGATGTTAAACCTTTCATGATAAACATCCACAGTCACCATATCATCTCACCATCCAGCGTTGGTGTTGCTTGCGCAGGCCACCAGCAGGCCCGAAGGCCTGTCAATTTGTCCTCCACATATTTAGTGTGGGGGGTGGTGGGGGGTGTCGTCAAACACTGCAGCAGAGTGACACATCTCCTGTCGCGCCTCTCAGGGTTTGTAGCCCGCTTGGATCTTCATCTGTAAACACAGACACATCGTTACAATTCATGTGCAATTTTATTATGATGAATTTTTTTTAATAATTAATTCAGAATATGTCATTTTCATAAATTAAATTATACATCAAAAAGATTTTATACAAAAAAAGGATGCATTTTTTTGCTCACTTTAATTATTTCTTTTAAAAACGGGCTTTGGGGGGGGGTTCCTCACCCCCGAGTGTCTCTCCCCCCCCCCCCCCCCATCTCTACTTTGGCTTCTTTCTCTCTCATGTCTATGGTAAAAAATGCCAATCTTTTCCTTGAACAGGTCTATTCTCCTATTAATGTTCTTGTTAACCCTTTCTACCGCCAATGTCACATTTTTTTGATGGTTTACACCCATGTCACTTAAAAGGCATCAATTCAGGGACTGTTATCCGAAGACTCTATTTTCCTAATTTATGGTAGGTAAGGATAGGCCTAATCTAGACATATCACATAGGAATTCCAATATTGCAGATACTTTTTTGTCCTGCCCCCCATTAGGTTTTAATGTGTTTTGCTAAAAAAATGTCTGGCGGTGTGAGGGGGTTAAGATTTATTGAGTTTTATTAAATATAGGTGAACTGACTCAAGAACATTTACATACAGACCACACACACATTCTGTCTCTCTCTCCTCTCTCTCTTCTCTCTCTCTCTCTCTCTTACACCACACACACACACACAACACACACACACACCTCCTACAATCATGTCCACCATCAAATTCAGCATTGACGACCTGGTATGTTCGGCGGCGAAGGCCTGATGATGGATACGCTGAGACATCATGAAAACCCCAACCACCCAGAAACACTGCACATGGTCGCATATTCAGTTCAGCGTCATGTCATAACCTTCACCTTAAATCCACACAATGGGGGCATTTGCCACGGGCTAGGGGCGTCGTGTCCTATAGACCTAGACTAGGTCTGACAACAGCCTTTGTCGCGTATGTTCGTGCAAATGTCTTATTTACCCCTGACTGCAACCAACGTACTACTTAAACTGCACCTGATGACATCACTGATGACGTCATCAGATGAAAGAAATAACCCTGATAATGCTGGCTTTTGTCTACTAACACAGTCAAGAGAGTTATACCCCCAGACCATTGTTTCAGATTGGCTCTATCATTGTATTTTTCATGGCATGATTGCCCAGTGATTTTTTCTTTAATTTTCTCTGGCAGTCAAGGGGTTAATGCCTTGATTGATTCAAGGGGTTTTCTCACGTGACAAATGGTTCAATCACGCTTATGAGCAAATTAGCATTATATCTATAATACAAACGCAGAAGCAAAACACAGCTTCATTACAACTTCTTTCAGCATTCCCAGGCCAAGTCTAGTACTATGTGTTCCGGTTTTCCAGTTTTCACTGGTCTCCCCGCTGCATTCAGCTACACATTCTGATTGGGGAGGCGTTCAAACTGCCAAAGGAGAAATTTATTAGGAAATTGTAATTTTTAAATCGCAGCAGGAGAATGGGGTAGG
>CM065688.1:601287-618787 GCA_017654935.2 Phymorhynchus buccinoides
TGCTTATAGAGCCTACCTCTATCGATTCCAATTAAAATGTGTTATGCTAATTTTCATGACTTGAAAAATTTAAAACACTGCTTTTGGAAATAGCATAAACCAGGTGAACAAACAACACTGGATGTTCCCGATACGGCTTATTTCAGTCTGGGTTCATGGCGTTCTTTCCCTCTTGCCTTTATCTTCTACTGTATATTATCCAATGCATAGTTTGAATTGTGTAAATGGATGAAAATCAAGGTTGAATGTAGAAAACGGTAGATGTTTAAATGTTCAATCTGCAGTCAGAAAGGCAATACTGAAAACGGAAAGAACCGAGAATGGGAGGAGGGGGTATTCATTTACATCTTTACCAAGATTCTTTTCGATTTTCATGACCCGTTGTTATTTACTTTTTGCAAAGGAATGTTTTGGGTCCAAAACTCTGCTTTATAAAACATATAAACTATATGCAAAACAGGCCTACAAATTCGGTATAACAAATATACATCAAACCTCAAAACATACGATCAACAAGACAAGCAATGGCAACAATGATTGGCTTTGTCACAGGCTTACACCCCCCATCCCCATCCCCATCCCACCCCAACCTTCCATCTTCTAATTCTGATTACCCCCCTCACACCCCACCCCCACCCCCACCCCCACCCCCGTCCGGTTGGCTGTCAGGCAGAGTGGAATTGAGCAGGAGCTGAGGACGGCACTCCAGTGCCAATTGTCACAGCTCAGTCCGACTTACCTCCCCTTTGATGTTCTGAGAGTGAGAGAGAGAGAGAGAGAGAGAGAGAGAGAGAGAGAGAGAGAGAGAGAGAGAGAGAGAGAGAGAGAGAGAGAGAACACTTGAACACTTGAATTTTACTGTCATTAGCTAACAAGCTCTAGTGACAGGGGGGGGGGGGGGGGAGGTAAACATATTCATTTGTTAACAATAATATAAAACAATAAATTAAACAAAACAAAACACAACAAAAATAACAGTACCATAATCATTTGAAGAAAAACAAGAATCTCAGCAAGTGCAATAAGCACATCAAAAATTAAGTGTGAAAAATATCCACACAATATCCCCAAATTACTAAGGACTATCCACATAGTCATCGATTATTTGTTTCTTACTGGACTGGTTATTCAAAAATATAATTATTGTGACGAGGTAATGGGTTAAAAGGCTAAGTCCCTAGGGAAGACTTTAGAAAATTTGCCTTTAGCCCACTTCTCTAGGGTATGGGAGATGAGCAACTTTCCCGGCCCCTTTTCATCTAATAAATTTATATTTGTGCCCGGGTTCTGGCTCGTATGGTTGTAAGAAATACAAGTGGTTGATTTGCTCTAAATGGCAGACAGAGAGAAGTAGGGTTTTACATGAAATTACAAGACTCCCACTCTCATCAGTCTGACCAAAGGGTTCAGGATTATTTGACACTTGTATTTTATTTACTCACAAAATCTGCATAAGATTATGCAACAATAATAATAAAGCAGCTCAATGGCGCCAAAACAAAATATGGATAAAAAAAAAACAATGAAATCCGAAAGGATTCACAAGACTTTTGTCTTTCTATAAGGTTCGCCCCATGCCGGAAGGGTTACTAATTATCTTCAGTGTCCGTAGGAAAGTTCAAATGATTGGCGCGGTTTTATAAACTTAGCTCTTGGCAAGTTCCTCCGTAGTGATCGGCGAGTGCTGGGGTGGCTGGGCTTGCTCATCAGGTGAGAGTAGCTCCCAGTCGTTCCGGTTACGGCTTCGCGGGATGGCACGGTTCAGGCGTGGTCTCCTCACGGATTCTGGGTGTGGGGCGTCTTTCCCGTCTTGGTGCTTGTGAGGCAGGGGTAATCTTCCTGCCCACGATGCCCTGCTGATAATCACAGGAGAAGGTGGAGGTAGGTCTCTATGGCTTAGAGACAAGGGGCTTCAGTCGGCAGGGAATTAGTGAATCCCAACCGGCTAGAAGGCTTCCCTTGTACAATAGCACTAGTTAATAAATAAACTGAGTTTCAGTTAACAAACTGAGATCAGTAAAACATAAAAGGTGATCAAGACAACATCACTCTCCATCCAACACCTGGAAAGGAATGGTATCATAAAGTGCAAGATTGCGGCCCATAGGTTTCCTACTAAAAATAGACAAAAAGGGTTAGTAGGCATAAACTCCGGTTCTGGTACCAAAAGTGTTCAAGTCAAAAAACACACACACACAAATAATCAGTGCACATAAATAGAATAGAATGTTTACCACTTCTTTTCTATAACATATCTATCTACTCCTTATTCATCATTGAACATAGGATCTAGATCAAAACTAGGGTCAAACAAACCAGATCTCAATCACCTGCCATCAATAATATTTACTAGTGGGCTTAGTATGACTGGTTGTGAGTGTTGCTCTAGCTACGTTTCAGCGTCTTGTGTGAAAACTTTTTCTCACCACTCCAATTATAGCCTTCACTTTCAAACAATGAAAGCCTGTCATTGGTTTACAGCAGTCGACACATCACAAGATGATGTTCAAAATGTACAGAACAATCACGCGCCGATTACATCCTTATCACGTGCCGACATTCAAATCCTTCTCGTGATTAGAAAGGACGAGTTGTCTTACAAAGGGAGCCGACTGTTGATATCACTATCTCGTGATGAGGAGGGTAGATAAGAGAGGGGGGGGGGGTGAAGGGAGATAACCTCTGTAGGGGTTACATGCCGACCGGGGACAAAGAGACAACTCCCTTACTCGGCGTTCTCTTTGATGGTGGATGGCAATTAACGTGGCGGCTGGTCGAGACATGAAAAGGAGAGGGGGGAGGGGAGAAGGGGGGGGGGTGTAGATAAGAAATAAAGAAAGCGGGTCGCGCGGGACACTTACGTCACAGAGGCCCCCCGAAGAAAAGATTCTGGTACCGGAATCTTCCTGTGGAACGCCGACTCCACTTTCGACTTGGGCGACAGGGACAAATTAGTGGGGAGACTGGGTCGGCTGGAATGGTGGAACATCTGGTCGCAACACAGAGTTCAAAGGAGCAGGTGGGTTGGAAATCAGTGGAATGGATTCCGACTGAGGTTGTTGCGGCAATCCTGTGTTGAGTTGTCCCAAGGTTGATTGCAGGATAGCAAACACCTCTTGCCTGAGTTTCCCCTTTAGCCTGGATTCATCATTGCTGATGATGTGGTTTGGTAGGCTGATTCGGGCGAAAATGGCTTTGAGTGCCGCGGCTACCTGACTAGCATCAAGTGAGGAGATTGGGGCGGCATCGCACTGCATGGTACATATGTCGACCACAGTGACTATGTACCGGAATTTCTTCTTCCGTTGAGGTAGAGGCCCGACCAAGTCGACTGCCACTCGCTGAAAGGGAGGGGTAGGTGACGGCTGTATGTGCGGCGGCCTGTCCCGATAGTACCTTCGGTGGGTGTTTGCGGGTCCAGTGCTGCCTTTCACCTGAGGTACCTGTGGCGAGTGGTCTTGGGTCGTTAGGCGGACATTCCTTGGGAAGGATTTTCCAAGTTGTGGCGGACTTGGGGACTTGGGACAATCTGGATTGGCTCGCGCGGCAATTTGGTTTGCCGCGTTGAGAGGTTTCTTCCCTGCTGAGGGAGATTTGCTCGTTGGGAAGGAGGGAGGGAGTTGGTTTGTGGATTGGGGAGAAGGGAATGCTGCTGAAACTATGGCAGGTTGAGAGGGGTGCCCTAAAAACACATACTGTGATCCCAGTATGAGGTCATAGACAGGACTGTCCATGAGCACTGCCTTGATGGGTCCCTTAACAAATCTGGTGTCGACATTGATTATGGCGACTGGCAAAGTGGATGGGGGGATTGAAGCATCAGGGCCTTGCAGAGAGATGAAGTCTCCCGTGTATGCTGACGCGGGGACTAGGGATCCGCAGACAATGGCGTCGCATGACAGTCCAGTGTCATAGAGACACTGAACAGGGATGTTGTTGACAGTCGCCTGTCCAACGACTGACGGTGTGCCTGGACACTGGATTGGGGAGGGGTTTGTGCAATTCTGCGAAGTCGAGACGACTTGCATAGTTGCAACATTTTGCCGCTTGTAAGCAAGTTTCCTGCAGTCATCCCGATTGTGGGTGTTCGACTTGCAGTATGAGCAGAATAAGGGTTGTCCCAGTGGTTGTCGTTCATGGGTAGAACTGTTTGACCCACTGTTGGAGTTGGGGTTACCCCTGCTCTGCTGTGAACCAGTGGACCCAACTACTTGCTGTAGTTTTGGCCTTTTAGGGGCGCTAGGTTCATCATGGGCTAGAGTGTACCGGTCACTTAGCTGGATGAGGTCAGCCAGAGTTGTGGCACCTTGTTCGGCAGTAAAGGTGCGTAACTCTGGGGACATGGTTTCGCGCAGTTGCTCGCCAACCATCAGTTCCCGGAGATCCTCATAGGACTCTGATTTTGCGGAAAGGGACACCCATTTTGTCAAATAGTTCCCCAGTCTATCTGAAAATTGGGCATAGGACTCTCCCCTACCTTTTCTGGTTGTCCGGAACTTTTTCCGGTAGGCGTCCGCTGTCAACTGGTATCTGTTGAGCAGGGCTTCTTTCAAAGCTGGGTAGTCAGTAACTTGGCTTGATGGAAGTTTGCTGTACACCTCATAAGCCACACCCCTGAGACTTTGGGCAAGCTTGAGGTTGTACTTTTCCGGAGCAAGCTCAAATTCCTGGGCCAGTCTTTCAAATCTATCGAGGAATGCATCGATAGACTCTGTTGCCTCATTGAATGCCTCCAATGTGAAGGTCATGGCTGAGGTATGAATGGGAGGGGGAAAATTTTGAGGGGCAGCAGTCTCAGAGTCTGCTGAGTTTTCTAGCTGCTTCATAGCTAGCTCATGGTCTCGCGCTTTTTCTCGCTCAGTGGCCTCAAGTTCGAGTTCTTTATTTTTGGCATCCTGCACTAGTTGCCTCTGCCTTAACTCATGAGTACGGATTTTCTCTTGCTCCTGAGTGTCGCGAGCTTTATCAGCCTCTTGCGCCTCATGAGCTCGCTGTTTGTCTTTCTCAGCTTCCTCCCGAGCTTTATCAGCCTCTTGAGCCTCATGAGCTCTCTGTTTGTCTTTCTCGGCCTCCTGAGCCTCCCGAGTTTTGTCAGCCTCTTGAGCCTCGCGAGTTTTCTCTTTGTCATATTCAGATATGACAAAATTAGCTAACTCTTGGCCGGACAATCCTAGAGATTCTCCCCATTCTTTAAGCTCCCTCCTAAGTTTAACAATCTCAGCCATGGTTGTAAATACAACTATTCAAAATAAAAACAAAGCTGCTGAGTTGAATGTATCAAACAACACTTAACTATTTCAGCATAAACAGAAATAGCATGCACATCAAAATAAAGTCATAAATAGCATTCAAACAAATCAAATCAAAACACAGTGAACCAAATCACAATAACTTTCCCAGTGGACACAAGATAAGTTTTGAAAAGGAACTACAGTTTGAATTGAAATTTGTTAGACTTTATGAGAAAAAAAATCCCGGACGCGAGTGACGAGGTAATGGGTTAAAAGGCTAAGTCCCTAGGGAAGACTTTAGAAAATTTGCCTTTAGCCCACTTCTCTAGGGTATGGGAGATGAGCAACTTTCCCGGCCCCTTTTCATCTAATAAATTTATATTTGTGCCCGGGTTCTGGCTCGTATGGTTGTAAGAAATACAAGTGGTTGAATTGCTCTAAATGGCAGACAGAGAGAAGTAGGGTTTTACATGAAATTACAAGACTCCCACTCTCATCAGTCTGACCAAAGGGTTCAGGATTATTTGACACTTGTATTTTATTTACTCCCAAAATCTGCATAAGATTATGCAACAATAATAATAAAGCAGCTCAATGGCGCCAAAACAAAATATGGATAAAAAAACAATGAAATCCGAAAGGATTCACAAGACTTTTGTCTTTCTATAAGGTTCGCCCCATGCCGGAAGGGTTACTAATTATCTTCAGTGTCCGTAGGAAAGTTCAAATGATTGGCGCGGTTTTATAAACTTAGCTCTTGGCAAGTTCCTCCGTAATGATCGGCGAGTGCTGGGGTGGCTGGGCTGACTCATCAGGTGAGAGTAGCTCCCAGTCGTTCCGGTTACGGCTTCGCGGGATGGCACGGTTCAGGCGTGGTCTCCTCACGGATTCTGGGTGTGGGGCGTCTTTCCCGTCTTGGTGCTTGTGAGTCAGGGGTAATCTTCCTGCCCACGATGCCCTGCTGATAATCACAGGAGAAGGTGGATGTAGGTCTCTATGGCTTAGAGACAAGGGGCTTCAGTCGGCAGGGAATTAGTGAATCCCAACCGGCTAGAAGGCTTCCCTTGTACAATAGCACTAGTTAATAAATAAACTGAATTTCAGTTAACAAACTGAGATCAGTAAAACATAAAAGGTGATCAAGACAACATCACTCTCCATCCAACACCTGGAAAGGAATGGTATCATAAAGTGCAAGATTGCGGCCCATAGGTTTCCTACTAAAAATAGACAAAAGGGTTAGTAGGCATAAACTCCGGTTCTGGTACCAAAAGTGTTAAAGTCAAAAACACACACACAAATAATCAGTGCACATAAATAGAATAGAATGTTTACCACTTCTTTTCTATAACATATCTATCTACTCCTTATTCATCATTGAACATAGGATCTAGATCAAAACTAGGGTCAAACAAACCAGATCTCAATCACCTGCCATCAATAATACTTACTAGTGGGCTTATTATGACTGGTTGTGAGTGTTGCTCTAGCTACGTTTCAGCGTCTTGTGTGAAAACTTTTTCTCACCACTCCAATTATAGCCTTCACTTTCAAACAATGAAAGCCTGTCATTGGTTTACAGCAGTCGACACATCACAAGATGATGTTCAAAATGTACAGAACAATCACGCGCCGATTACATCCTTATCACGTGCCGACATTCAAATCCTTCTCGTGATTAGAAAGGACGAGTTGTCTTACAAAGGGAGCCGACTGTTGATATCACTATCTCGTGATGAGGAGGGTAGATAAGAGAGGGGGGGGGTGAAGGGAGATAACCTCTGTAGGGGTTACATGCCGACCGGGGACAAAGAGACAACTCCCTTACTCGGCGTTCTCTTTGATGGTGGATGGCAATTAACGTGGCGGCTGGTCGAGACATGAAAAGGAGAGGGGGGGAGGGGAGAAGGGGGGGGGGTGTAGATAAGAAATAAAGAAAGCGGGTCGCGCGGGACACTTACGTCACAATTATTACCGCTCAATAAAACCATAGGCACAACAGGCAAATAAAACAAAAGAAAACATAGGCCCTACGTGTTACTTTGTTTCACATTTTCTCTTCCTTATTGATCCTGCTTCTGATATGTATTTTGCAAGGGAGATAATTATAATCTCATTATCAGACTTTACAATCTGTATCAAATCTTTACTTTGTGCCTCTCTAGTATTGAACAATGGACACCTTTTTCTCACATCTTCATAGCTTACACAGTTGAAAATAAAATGACGCTCATCTTCTATGAGGTGATTACACATTGGGCAAGAAGTATCTGTATGTCTGTCTGTATTGCCAAACCAAAACTTATTAGCCTTCAAACCAAATGTTCTTGCTCTAGAACGGCTAAGGCAGATTCTATCCCATCTGTCTGAAACAATCGAAATATATTTTTCAGCTTGAAATACTGACTTAAAAGAGAAAAACCAGGAGAATTTATCGTTATCTTCCATTTCCATATGCCAGTGTTGTCTGTAAGAGGCTATAAGTCTGTCTCTAAACTCAGAAATAAATCCCTGTTCATAGCCGACTGCCTGACACAACCATACTATCCCAAACCCATGTTCTGTAAGTGGTTTTTAACATAATATACCCAGTGTTGTCTGTAAGAGGCTATAAGTCTATCTCTGAACTCAGAAATCAATCCATGTTCATAGCCGACTCCCTGACAGAACCATACTATCCCAAACCCATGTTCTGTAAGTGTTTTTTAACATAATATACCCAGTGTTGTCTGTAAGAGGCTATAAGTCTATCTCTAAACTCAGAAATAAATCCATGTTCATAGCCGACTCCCTGACACAACCATACTATCCCAAACCCATGTTCTGTAAGTGGTTTTTAACATAATATACCCAGTGTTGTCTGTAAGAGGCTAGAAGTCTGTCTCTAAACTCAGAAATAAAACCATGTTCATAGCTGACTCCCTGACACAACCATACTATCCCAAACCCATGTTCTGTAAGTGGGTTTTTAACATAATATACCCAGTGTTGTCTGTAAGAGGCTATAAGTCTGTCTCTAAACTCAGAAATAAATCCATGTTCATAGCCGACTCCCTGACACAGCCATACTATCCCAAACCCATGTTCTGTAAGTGGTTTTTAACATAATATACCCAGTGTTGTCTGTAAGAGGCTAGAAGTCTGTCTCTAAACTCAGAAATAAATCCATGTTCATAGCCGACTCCCTGACACAACCATACTATCCCAAACCCATGTTCTGTAAGTGGTTCTTTAACATAATATACCCAGTTTTGTTTTCCTTTCTCTTCTTGGTTAAGTAGCATTTCATATGCCTGTCTGCAAAGTCTAGACGTTGGTAACCTTATTAATTTGATCCAGTATTTTATACATTTAACATACGATTTAATATATAATGGGTATCTACCGGATTCTCCATACAAAAAGGTATTTGAAGCATGTAACGGGACACTAAAGAAACGCTTTATTGCAAAGGTATGCACTCTTTCCATATGTTTGTTAACCATAAGTCCCCAAATTTCAGCTGCATAATTAAGGACTGGCTCTATTTGTGTATCAAAAAGTTTCCAAAATAGGTATGAATCCATTGAACCTAACTTTCGTAAAGACTTTAAAATTTCCATTACACACATTTCAGTTTATGCTTAAATGTTGTTATGTGACGCTACTGGGACATTAGGTTGCGGTTAGGTTTTACATAAACATGTTATCTTACAAACGGAATCAGCTATCGTCAAGGTGATAAACAATCGCGCATAAATGGCAGATCACCAAATGGTTCAACTGCTAATCACAGTTTGCTTGGGCTTGCACGGTCAGTGCGCATGCCTGTTAGAATTCCCCCTTCCTTTCCTTGACGTGGCCATTGCGACACCTCAACGTCCGTTAGAGTGTGTAGTGAGTGTATCCTTTGATAATTAGTGTCCGTAGAGATCATCTGACTTTAACTTTGTTTTAGAGTGACTTTATCTGCATCATCCTAAAGTATCACCAGGTATTCTAGGTTCAATCAGCCGTTTAGGCTGTTGATCGTTTGTTGAAAACGGAACCCACGCCGCCGGCAAAAAAAAAAAAAAAAAAAAAAAAAATTAAGGGACCAGTAACACCTAGACAAGGGCCTAAATTTATTTGTTAGTTTTGCGTTCTTTGCCTCTTGGTGATTTTGGTTGATTTGCTCCCTGGCCAACAGCGTCAAGGACCACTAATATGCAGACAATAATACTAATAGTATACCATAATCGCCTTAAGGGTCCAGTCACACCTAGAAAAGGGTTTAATTTTATTTAATTTTAATTTTGCATTGTTTGCTGTTAGAGCATGAGCTTATGTGCCCCTTGAGAAACAACTACCCAAGAAAAACACACTGGCAATATAAATATTGCGCTGAGTGAGAACGGGATAGGTTGATCTATGCCAGCTTGAGCAGTGTGTGGCGATTGTAGTGATTAAGACTACCGGTATTAATCTTTATAATTTGTTGTTGTTGATTTGCTCCTTGGCTAACAGTGCCAAGGACCAATAACAGACATATAATAATAACATATATGATAATAACAACGATATTGATGGTAATAATGATAATATAAATATTTATATTGTGCATATAAATAAAGAAAACCAGCTATATCACATCAGAAGATGCCGAACCGCCCGAAGCGTGCGACCAAACAACCCGCTCGGTTGAGAAGCCGGTCACCAATCCAAGAGAGGCTGCCCAAGAGAAGGGGGCAAAAAAGTCCATCCCCAACACCACAGGACTCCAGTGCTTCACGGCAATCGCCACCACCACCGCCGCCATGCAGTGGTGAACGGGTTGGGGCAGTTGACCCCGACATAGCCTGGTGGGCAGATGCCACTCAACACCAACCAGCCCCAACGCTTCAACCCTCAGGTATTGAGTCTGATGCACACTGTTCGCTGTTGAATAGAATCAAATCCTTAGAAGATGCTCTCAGTACACAACAGGCAGCCAGCCGGGGCCAGAGGTTAGATGAACTAGGGATCACAGTTTCTCATGATCTGCAAGATAAGATACTTGCGGGTAAGTGTATAGATCTTTCGCAGCTCCTGGCCAAATCATTCCTAGAACGCCCTGAGGACAAGCAAACTTGCTTTGTCCAGGATGACCAAGGTCGTTTGGTCGCAAAGCAGGAGCGGCGTCCTAGATCGAGCCTCACATTAGAACAGTGGACATCGGCCTTCCTTGTTTTGATGTCAGTGTTCCTCAAGCAGCATCCGCAGGCACTCCAGGGTATGTTGGCGTACATGGAACTCGTCAGAGGAGCGGCAAGAGACAACCCTGGCAACGCATGGGCACAATATGACCAACAATTCCGGTCCCGCAAAGAGGCTGACCCAAGCAGACCATGGGGTATGATCGACAGCCAACTGTGGTTACAATTGTTTTGCCGCACCACCAACCAGACCCACAGCCAGCTAAGCGGGGCTGCCCAAGTCCCCTCAACCGAACACAGGCGGATGATGAATCGTGACCAACCTTGTTACTACTTCAACAGGCCAAGAGGATGCCAGCGGGCCAACTGCTCGTACACACACCGCTGCTCAGAATGTCACAGCCTCTTGCACGCCGCACCAGTCTGCCAAGCGAAAGAAAAGGTCCCAAAACCAGAGGCACCACCCACATCACAGCCAAGACACCCCAGCCAGCACAATTTTCGTTTCGGAACCAAACTTAAGTAATTACCATACACCAGCCACAGCCCAGTCCCCATTTTGTTCATTGAACTCTCTAGCCATCACGCCATTAGTAATCGAACAACTTAACATATGGCTCAGCCGATATCCTGACAAGAACGTGGCAAAGCAACTTAAAGAAGGTTTCAGTAAAGGTTTTAGAATTGGGTATAACGGTCGTAGAGAAGCCAGGGAGGCAAAAAATCATGGTTCAGCCCTACGACTCACAGAAATCGTGAATCAAAAACTTAAGAAAGAGGTGGAACTTGGGCGCGTGGCAGGGCCATTTACCAGCAAGCCCCTATCAAACCTCATTATCTCCCCGATCGGATTAGTAGAGAAAAGCACACCAGGCGAATATAGGCTTATATTCGATTTGTCATTCCCCCGTGGCAGTGCCATCAACAATGGAATTCCAGCAGAAGAGACATCAGTGACATACACCAGTTTTGATGCAGTAACAGACATGGTAAGACACCTCGGCCCGGGGTCATTCCTTATTAAGGTTGATATACAATCTGCATTCAGACTCCTGCCGCTCCACCCAGACGACTTCTCCTTGATGGGAATGTTCCATGATGGTGCTTATTACGTAGACAAAGCCCTCCCTTTCGGTTGTTCTATTTCATGTGCACTTTTTGAGAAATTCAGTACTTTTCTTGAATGGTGTGCGCATTCATTCACTGGGTCCCGCCATTTAATCCATTATTTAGACGACTTCTGTGGTGGAGATACAACACGTGAGGGAGCGAAGCAACTGCTCGCAAGGATTTTGGACTTGTTCAACCACCTCGGTGTTCCAGTGGCCCCAGATAAGGTAGAAGGACCGGCAACCAGACTCAAGTTCCTTGGTCTGGTGGTAGATACCGAGTTGTTGGAAGTCCAGTTGCCACAGGATAAGGTGGATGATCTTTTGGCACGATTGTATGAGATGCGGGCGAAAACAAAGACCTCACTTCGAGAGCTGCAGTCACTTATCGGCAAATTAAATTTTGCCTGCAGAGCAGTGGTGCCCGGTCGTGCCTTCTGCCGACGACTCATCGACGCAACTTGTCATGCTAAGTTGCCACATCACCGCATCAGGGTCACTGCTGCAATGGTGGACGATTTGAACATTTGGATTCAGTTCTTACATGGCTACAACGGGCGAAGCATCATGCTATGTGATCACTGGGAAGACAGCGACCCCCTTCAGTTGTTTACAGATGCGGCTGGCAGTATCGGTTATGGGGCCTATTTCCAAGGTCGATGGGCATGTGGCAGATGGCCAGCTAGTTGGCTGGCTCAAGGCCCAGATATTACCTTCAAAGAACTTTTCCCCATTGTGCTGGCTGTACTACTGTGGGCTAACAAATTACAGAACCAGAAGGTTGTTATACACTGCGATAATCAGGCAGTAGTACACATTCTCAACAAACAGTCAACACGCTCACCCCCCTCTATGCACCTCACACGTCTCCTTGTCTTAACCTGCCTGAAGAATAATTTGCTATTCAAAGCTAGGCATATACCGGGCAAGGATAACAACATTGCCGATGCTCTGTCTCGTGCACAGTTCAAGCGGTTCCGGTCCCTAGCACCGAGGGCAGATGAACACCCAACAGCAATCCCGGACAGCCTACAGCTGCTGCTATTAAAGACGAGATTAACAGACTAGTCACTGCGGGATTTGCACCAACCACGCATGCAGCTTATGAGACGGGGGTCAGACTGTTCGATGACTTCAGGATTGCCAACCACTTACCTACAGCTTGGCCAGCCCCAACTCACGAGGTCACCCAGTTTGCAGCAAGCTTATCACTTCAAGGCAGGTCTTGCGGGACAGCAAAAACATACTTGGCTGGCATCAGACTAAAACACAAGCTCAACGGTTGGGAAGATCCTACCAACAGCTTTCTTCTACAAAAACTGATGAAAGGTTTCGCCAAGTCTGATTGCCGAAGTGACAACAGATTGCCCATAACTTTCGACAGGCTGAAGCAACTGATGGGAGCCCTCTCGACTGTCTGCAACAACACATACGAAGAACAGCTTTTCCGGGCTGCATTTTCACTGGCCTTCTTTGGCTTCCTTCGGGTGAGCGAGCTTTTAGGTCAAGGACAAAATTGTCCTGGGGGTAGGCAAGGCTTAGTACGATCAGACATCAGGGTCGAGGAGTCAATCATGATCAACATCCGAGGTGCAAAAACAGATCAGCTTAACAAAGGATCATGTCTTCAGGTTAAAGCTGTTGATGACACACCTTCGGCTTGTCCAGTTCACGCCTTGAGGAATTACCTCAGTGTTCGTCCCCCACAAAATGATACACTGTTCATCCACCTAGGGGGTAAACCACTTACCCGTTACCAATTCACGGCAGTGCTGAAAAAAGCTTCCAGGTTCTTAGGGTGGAACACTGCCCGTTTCTCATCGCATTCATTCCGTATTGGAGCAGCAACCACTGCCGCAAACAACGGGGTTTCCGTTGAGGTCATAATGAGGATGGGTCGATGGCGTTCAGAAGCAGTCAAAACATACATCCGTCCTGCTAGCAGGTCATGAAGTTGAGGGTCATTCGCAAACTTGCCACGAGGCAATAACCTTTACCGGTTTACGCCAGGAAGGGTATGATAAGTGTAACCAATCGGAGTCCATAATTGCCAACCCTACTGACCCACCAGGTTAAAACAACTTTAACCATGATCGATGCTGACTTAGTTACATGATGAATGTTTGTTTTTTGTTTTGTTTTTTGTTCTTTTCTACTTGGTCTACATGATTCGCAGCCGTACAAGATATGTTCCCAATCCCATTTACACAAGTAGAGGGAAGGTAATTGTAAACTAGCCTGTTTTTGATATGGTTAGTTTGGTTAATATTAACAGCCTTTGAAGGTGTATCTCTTCTACTGGTTTACGCCGGGGAAGCACAGCCTTGGCAGGAGAAGCCAACCTTCTACTGGTTACGCCAGGGAAGAGAAGCTAACTGCTCTCATGACTACCTAGTAAACTGAAGTGTAATTTTACCAACAGTTGTATTAGCTTTACAAAGTGTATCACTTCTACTGGTTTACGCCGGAAGGAAGTTGAACATGGTTTAACATTTGTAATTGGTGGTGTTGTTTTTATTAACATTGGTATGCACTCACTTGAGAAATCCTACATTTATTACAGGTATATGGATTGTCGGTTCAAGTTTGGTCAGCAGGCTTGAGTCGTACCTACAATCTAGGGATGACCAGCTCAAAGTTCCACTCGCAGTTACCTGGGTAGGTAGGCCAGGTCTTCAGATATCGGGGCTGAGAGGCTTGGTGGATGAAAATCTCACTGGGCACCCACCAGCTCATATGATCCTACACCTCGGGGCCAATGACATTTGCCGCACTTCTACATGGGAATGGCTGCAAGAGTTGGAGACAGTGGTGCTTTACCTAAGAGCCAGGATGCCCAATACTCACCTGGTGTGGTCTGACATGCTACCCAGGATCGCTTGGCGCTATGCTAAGTCTCTGCAAGGAGCCAAAAAGGCCATGAGCAAATGTCAGCGCAAGGCCCGACATCTGGTAGTTCGTGAGGGTGGTTCGGTGGTCAAACACCCGCAGATCACAGCCGACGAGGAGTGCCTCCATAAGGATGGGGTACACCTCACAGCTGTGGGCAACCAGCGTTTCCGGGCAAGTTTACAAGAGGGCATTATGAGCTTTCTGCGGTGCTAGATCACAGGTTTGGGGAAATCTGTGAATCAGATTTAGTGGCGGGAGGTAGGCGTGGCTATGTCTAATAAAATTGTCATAAAAACAGAGTTACATACTAAAGGCTTAAAAATTGAAAATCTAAATGATAAAATAACATCTTTTCAAAAACCCAGTATCCGAGGGGAGCCCTTTACAACCATGGATTTGGTTCGGTTCACGGATGCTGGCGCCTCCAGTCTGCTGAAGCCTGGGTATCCCCCTGCGAGGGGAGGCAAGGTTATCATGTCATGAACTGGTGCGTGAGGCGCGAAGTGCTACAGGTGGACTCCTGTTAAAAGCCGTGTCGTTGGATGGTTTACGCCTCCACACGCCTAGTGGGATCTGACATTAATGGGCAAGCTGAACGCTTGAGAGCCTGGTAATGCTTGCTAAAGCCCGGGGCCAGGTGACTGGAGGGAATTTCACAGAACATTATGTTATTGGACATAATGTATGCTTAACAGATGTTTTCATGATTAAACATGTACCGCCACGCCTACCTCCCAAACCTGTGCCCATAAATTGCCAAACATGTACTGTAGTTCATTTAGGGTAAATCATTTTAATAATGTTTGCTATGCTTTATTGATGTATTTTACAAATTTGATGTTGCTTTACTATGAATAATAAATGTGTTGAAATGTGAATCATGGTCTGGACTACATTATTTAGAGCCCCACTTGCCTGGCGGGATAGCGCCAAGCAAGTGCGGCATGAGTGTCGTCACAGTTGTCGTCTCATAAACCTCTTTTCCCTTTTCTGTTACTTTCCTCCCAAGCAGAACTCAAACTTAATCGTGTAGTGAATAACAATCCTAGGTATTTGTATGAGTTCGTTACTTTTATTTCTTTATCCCCATAATACCATTTTTCATTTTGTGAGAGATAGCCTCCATTGCGAAAAACTAAAATATTGATCTTGTCAAGATTAACTGTTAAATGTAATTTATCTGCCTGCTGCTTGAGAATGTTCAACTGGTGTTGTAGTCCTATAAGAGTGTTAGATAAAAGTATAATATCATCGGCAAAAAGCATTGGGAATAATTCTAGTGCTCCAGGAATCATCTGTATGCCATGTTTACCACTGTTTGAAACTTCAATTGCTAGTTCATTTATAAAAAATGAAAATAATTGTGGACTAAGGAGGCAGCCTTGTTTTACTCCCCTAGGACACTGAAAATACTCTGAATACAAGTTCTTATCACGAACACATACTAGAACAGAATTATAAATACTTTTAAGGGCCACATATAGTTTTCCATCTACCCCACTTTTCCTTAAAATATTCCACAAAATGTTTCTATTTACGGAATCAAAGGCTTTTCTAAAGTCTACAAAAGCCACATACAATTTCTTGCTACGTTGAAGATGACTTTGAACTAATGCATACAGTGTAAATATATGGTCAATTGTACTATATTTCGCCCTAAATCCCGCCTGTTGTTCGATTATTTTTTCCTCCCTATCTGCCCATTTTTGTAACCTTTTATTTAAAATGTAAGTATAAATTTTACTTATAATACTAGTTAATGCCACTCCTCTATAATTATCTGGCTTATTTACATCTCCTTTTTTATGTATGGGAATTAAGATAGATTTAGCCCACTCTGAGGGGAAAGTTCCACTATCAAATAATTTATTAAATAGATTAACAAAAAAAAATTATTATTAATATATTTGCATTCTTTAACATCTCACTAATGACACAATCTGGGCCAGCACTCTTGCCTGATTTAAGATGCTTGATACCTGATAATACTTCCTGGTGAGATATGGGGTCATTAAACAAAGGTTCCTCACCCATATTTACATCTTCCTCTTCTACTACAGTTTCATCTTGTTCTGTATACCCATCAGATGAATTGAAGACATAAAAGAAATGATCATGCCATTCCTGGATACTAATATCAGTGTAAATAGTGTTTTTCCTGTTCACAGACCTTATTATCGACCAAAATTGCTTTGAATCGTTGACTGAGTCCTTTAGTTTCTGTAGTCCTTCTTCCTCATATTTAAGCTTTTTAGCCTTTTTCAGATCTTTATACTCTTTCCTTTCCTTTACATATTCAACTTTTTTCAGTTTTCTATTAATAACAGTTTTGCACCTTTGATATCTTTTAAGAAGTCTTTTTACCTCTTTTTTCTTCAAATCACAATCTTTATCGAACCAATCATTATATTCTTTTTTTTCCCCAACAGTTCGCACCATACAGGCAGCAGCCCCCTTTAGTAAACACATCAACAGCATTATCAACACTTTCTAATAACATAGCACTAGCTTTTGATAACATGCCTTTAAAGTCATTACTTTCTAGCTCCTCTTTATAAACCTGACATTTTTCTTCATCCCACACAATCTTTTTCTCACCCTCACTCTCTAATGACTTCTCCTTTTTACTAGCATCAAGGTTATTACCCCATTTCATAACAACAGGCAAGTGCCACGAATATAAGCAATCACCAATAAACATATCACAATGTGAACACAAAGCTTCAGAAACAAGATAATAATCAATAACGCTCTGTCCATGTGGCGCTACAAAAGTAAATTCACCCTCCCTATCTCCATTACAATCACCATTCAAAATAGACAAATCAAACAAAAACGCGAGATCAAGCAAAGATTTACCAAACGTACTGACAACTGAATCTTTAGAGCATCCTAAACAGTCTTCATCACTCTCACCCCAATCAAAGCTTGGCACAACAATATTCAGATTCTCTCCCTTGGATTGTTCATTGCCCATTCGTGCATTCATATCTCCACATGAACGATCACTAATCAAGACTTTTTATTTAGTCTCCTCCTCCTCCTCCTCCTCCTCCTTCCCTTAACTCCGTGAGGAGTCATGGGGGCGCCACAGTGAAGTCTTCACCAACTTCCT
>CM065688.1:631287-648787 GCA_017654935.2 Phymorhynchus buccinoides
TGTGTGTGTGCGTGTGCGCGCGTGCGTGCGTGTATGTGCATGTGTGTGTGTGTTTGCGCTTGCTTGCTTTGTACATAGGCTATATAACAAGAGCATAATTCTGATATTTTGGGATTCCATCTAGCAAACATTTGAAGTCTGAGTTCACATGATTGCTATAACAGTAGAAAGATCAGCGGGTGTATGTTCACAGAAATAATTCCACAGCTAATCTCTATCATACAGGGAATCTTTGGCTATTCTGGAAAACTGCGCAACCCACGACATTTACACACAGGAGATAAGCACAACACAGCAATGACACGTCACGCAATACTCTGTGTACAAGTCTAATGAAACTCTGGAGAGAGACTTGGACAACAGAAGGCCTTCAGAGAATAACTGGAAAACAGACCGTCTTTAGAGAAGAAAGAAACTCTATGGAGAGCTGGACAGCAGAAGGTATACATAGAAGAAACTCTAGGGAGAGCTGGACAGCATAAGGTATACAGAGAAGAAACTCTAGGGAGAGCTGGACAGCATAAGGTCTTTAAAGAAGAAAGAAACTCTAGGGAGAGCTGGACAGCATAAGGTATACAGAAAAGAAACTCTAGGGAGAGCTGGTCAGCAGGTCTGTAGAAAAGAAACTCAAGGCAGAACTGAACAGCAGAAGGTCTTTAAAGAAGAAAGAAACTCTAGGGAGAGGTGGACAGCAGGTCTGTAGAAAAGAAACTCAAGGCAGAACTGGACAGCAGAAGGTCTTTAAAGAAGAAAGAAACTCTAGGGAGAGGTGGACAGCAGGTCTGTAGAAAAGAAACTCAAGGCAGAACTGGACAGCAGAAGGTCTTTAAAGAAGAAAGAAACTCTAGGGAGAGCTGGTCAATAGATTTTCAGAAAGAAAAACAACCAAACAACAAACAAAATGTGACTTGGAATTCCTGCAATCTCCTTCATTCTCTGGAAGCCACCTGGCATTCTCCCCTCCCCCTCCCCCCTCAACTCTGTGAAACTGAAAGCGTCCAAGATGACCAGAGAAAAGACCAGGAGTACCCGTTACAGAGCCTTCACAGCGATGTCGGGTGGCAGCAGTGCACGGGGTGGCTGTTGTTGTACCGGGTGGCTGCTGGCGGCGCTGCTGCTGCTATCGGGGAGGGGTGTGGGGGCGGTGGAGAGCCAGGAGTGTGAGGAGGGGGTGGATGTGGGGGTGGTGGTGGTGGCCTCGGTCTTTGGGACGTTAGCGGTTGTGGCCCTTGTTCTGCTGATCGTCTTCTTACTGCTACGGAGACGGAACGGAGGTGAGTGCTTGTTGTGCTGTGTTGCGGTGATAAGTCTGATGTTGTCCTGTGTTGTGGTGATAAGTCTGATGTTGTGCTGCAATGATAAGTCTGATGTCGTGCTGTGTTGTGGTGATAAGTCTGATGTTGTGCTGTGTTGTGGTGATAAGTCTGAAGTTGTGCTTGTTGTGCTGTGTTGTGGTGATAAGTCTGATGCTGTGCTGCGTTGTGGTGTTAAGTCATATGATCGATGCTGTTCTTATGGTTATTATTGGTTTATATTGTTGACGAGCGCGTGTGTTGTGTTGTTGCAATAACTACGTTTTAAATAATTGATGTTGGTGATTGTGTCTGAAGTGGTGTAGATCAAGGAGTATTTGTAGTACCCCCATAAAGCGCTTCTGACAAGTGTCCTCTTTCTCCAAATTACCCCCTCCCCCCCACCCTGTATAACATGTTGGTCCTCCGTCATTATCATTATCTCACTGACGTATCTATCGGTCAACAGTTGTGCATTTCCCCCCCCCCCCCATGATTTTGCTTCCCCTTTCCCCCACTTGCAACTAACTCACATCTCTCTCTCTCTGTCTCTCTCTCTGTCTATCTCTCTCTCTCTGTCTCTCTCTCTGTCTTTCTCTGTCTGTCTATCTCTGTCTCTCTGTCTATCTCTGTCTCTCTGTCTTTTTGGGGTGCAACTGTCCAAAATGAACACAAAAACCAAAGCTGAAAGGCATGGGTCTAGGAGCCGAACAGGGCCCCGGCAGGGTACAGGGGCAGAGCCCCTTTGGACGATTCAGGGGGACAACGTAACGAGACAGACAGACAGACAGCTACAATGATGGACAGAGACAGTTTAAGTCCGATAGGCCTAAGCCTCGTAAAATGATTACATTGCATTTGAAAACAATATGGCATCACCATGCTGTTTTCAAGATTCTATCACAGGGCAGTATTTAAATTCGTCCTTGTGACAATTCCCCGAGAGAGACTTCCAGGATAAAACAACCAAGTTAAAAAGGCCCCAAATCGCTTGTGGTCCTTTTTTATATCAATTAAAAAACAACAGTGTCTGGTAAAAAATGGAAAAACACACAACTGAAATCAGTGTAAAGCTGACAGAGTTGCCCCCATGCGTTAAGCACGTGCACGTTCATTTCTGTCTGGCATCATCTAAGGAAAAAGCCGCCCTGCCGTTTCCGTGACATGGATTCAAAACTTGGGTTTCTTCACCAAAGTTTCAGGACAGAAACGAAAAAAACGTTCCGTTTCGTCTATATGGAATTCCAGCTTTAAACTCTAGAAACTCGTTAATTCACCGTACAGCTCTCGCTTTACCATGGGCACTGGCTTCAACCAATGATAAAACTGTTTCCAGTCAAAGGTTTCTGACAACCAGCACAACAGTGGACAGAACATGGACAGTCGGTTTTTCCTCGTTCTTTCTCCCCCTCTCTCCCTTACAGGGCACAGGGTAAGCGCGATGCATGTTGGTCAAAGTGCAGGCACTTCTTTCCCCCTCGTGTTTCCTTCTTCCGTTCCTTGATAATTAACTGGTTGTTGTTCGTCCGGTGGTCAACACGTTGACAGTCTGTTTTCCTGGTTCCCACAAGTTGTCAGTTTAGTTGGGGACCGTTCAGCCAGGACATACACTGACACTACGTCTTCTTCAACTGTGGACCATAAATATCTCTGTGTCTCTGTCTCTGTCTCTGTCTCTCTCTCTCTCTCTCTCTCTCTCTCTCTCTCTCTCTCTCTCTCTCTCTCTCTCTCTCTCTCTCTCTCTCTCTCTCTCTCTTCTTTCTGTTCTTTTTCATTATTTGGAATGTATTTACAGTTTTTTAATTTATTTATCTATTCACTTCATATGTCATTATTTTAGAGGACCTGATGAAAAGAAGCAGTTATTTATGCTTACTCAGTTTATCCTCATTAAGCATTTAGAGTTCGAGTTCTCCCCCGCCTCTCAGTCTTCCTGTTTGTCTGTCCTCATCTCTTGTTCTCTCTCTCTCTCTCTCTCTCTCTCTCTCTCTCTCTCTCTCTCTCTCTCTCTCTCTCTCTCTCTCTCTCTCTCTCTCCCTCTCCTGCCCCTCACTCTATTTGTCCCCGTTTGTCTGTAGCAATCTGTCTGTCTGTTTGTAGCAATCTGTCTGTCTGTCTGTAGCAATCTGTCTGTCAAACGCCTTTTCCCTGTCGTGATCTATTATCAGCCAATAAGTGCGTTCAATGGCCTCATCTCAATCAACAGGCATTATCATGAGGAAATTGTGCATTTCAAGTTATTATCACGGGGCTGTTTCCTTTATATTATTAAGAAAAAAACAGTGGGATGGGTCTGTATTCAGAAATAATAAGTGGGTCTGATAATTCAGCATTTGACCAGGAAAACGATTAAATGTCTTACCTGGAAAACGATAAAGCATCTTATCTGGATCCCACTTAGAAAACTGAACACAAATTTTTATGTCCATAATCCTGATCGTTAGTCACTCCCTCATGTTAACGACCCTCAACTCAAAAGTCTGCTTCTTTCAGTTTTATAAAACCAATCCTAGGCTTTGACTAGAGACAATTTTTGACTTTGACTTTGACCCACACACAGACACACAGAGACACACACACAGACACACACACACACACACACACACACACACAGACCGACACACACACACACACACACACACACACACACACACACACACACACACACACACACACACACACACAGAGACAGACAGACAGACACACACACACACACACACACACACACACACACACACACACACACACACACACACACACACACACACACGGGTCCCCCGGGGGGAGTAACAAATCCTGGAGGGCTCCTGTTTCTGTGGGAAGGCAGGGTCATCCTAGCGGAACACCCGTGAAGACCTGGTACCCAGTCAACCATGCCCCCAATCTCTATCTCTCTCTCCCTTTGTCTCTGTCTCTCTCTCTCTCCTTCTCTCTGTCTCTCCATTTCACTGTGTTCTCCCTGTCTCTGTCTCTGTCTCAACATGTCTCTCTCTCGGTTTGTCACTCTCTTGTCTTCTCTCTCTCTTTCTCTGTCAGTCACTCTCTCCCTCTCTTGTAGGTTTGCCAGTCTCTTATTGTCTATCTCCGTCTCTGCCCCCCCCCCCTCTCTGTCTCTTTCTGGTAAAGGTCAAGATGTGCCACCCCCCCTACCTATCTCGGTTAATTCTATTTTTCCGTTATTGCCTTTCTTACCATACATAAAGCTGTATTTTAGGAACATTTTTAGCTAATAACCTTTTTGGAATACTAACCCTATCCCTAACCCTAGCCCTAAACCTAACCCTACCCCCCACCCTATAAGACGGAAAAACGCAACGAACCACAACTGTGACAAATCGCGGTGTACTGCAGTACATAGTGGGGGGTAGGGTTAGGTTTAGGGCTAGGGTTAGGGATAGGGTTAGTATTCCAAAAAGGTTATTAGCTGAAAATGTTCCTAAAATACAGCTTTATGTATGGTAAGAAAGGCAAAAACGGAAAAATAGAATTAACCGAGAAATGCAGGGGTCTCTCTCTCTCTCTCTCTCTCTCTCTCCCCCTCAATAAAACATTCATATTTTGCATATCTCTGTCTGTCTCTCTCTCTCTCTCTCTCTCTCTCTCTCTCTCTCTCTCTCTCTCTCTCTCTCTCTCTCTCTCTCTCTGTCTCTGTCTGTCTGTCTCTGTCTGTCTGTCTGTCTGTCTGTCTGTCTGTCTGTCTCTCTCTCTGTCTCTCTCTCTCTCTCTCTCTCTCTCTCTCTCTCTCTCTCTCTCTCTCTCTCTCTCTCTCTCTCTCTCCCCTCAATAAAACATTCATATTTTGCATATCTCTGTCTGTCTCTCTCTCTCTCTCTCTCTCTGTCCGTTTCTCTCTGTCTCTGTCTGTCTGTCTGTCTGTCTGTCTGTCTGTCTGTCTGTCTGTCTCTCTCTCTCTCTCTCTCTCTCTCTCTCTCTCTCTCTCTCTCTCTTCACGTCACAGGTGAGTGGTCCTCAACAGGCCGTGACTGTCGTCACTAATTGACCGTGACCACCCCTGTCCTTAGACCCCTGCACCTAGACACCTCCCCCCCCCCCCTGATCCCCCTGACCCCCCCCCCCCCCCACTCGACCCCCTGCCCCCTGCCATTCTCACTACCATGAAGGTCTATAGCCTTCTTTCCCTAATATCTGTCCTCATAAAAAAGGGATTTTTTTTTTCGGTCCCTGATTCCACTTTCTTCATCTGGTCTGTCTATCTCTGTCTATATCTTTCAGTGACTTTCTCTGTCTGTCTGTCTGTCTGTCTCTCTCTCTCTCTCCCGCTCTGTGTCTGTCTGTCTTTTTCTCACTCTCTGTCTCTCTCTCTCTCTCTGTGTCTCTGTCTCTCTCTCCGCTCTGTGTCTGTCTGTCTGTCTCTTTCTCACTCTCTGTCTGTTTGTCTCTTTCTCATACTCTGTCTGTCTGTCTCTCTCTGAGTCTCTGTCTCTCTCCCGCTCTGTGTCTGTCTGTCTTTTTTTCACTCTCTGTCTGTCTGTCTCTTTCTCATTCTCTGTCTCTCTCTGTGTCTCTCTCCCTCTCTGTGTCTGTCTGTCTTTTTCTCATTCTCTGTCTCTCTCACTCTCTGTCTCTCTGTGTCTCTCTTTCTCTCTTTCTCTCTCTCTCTCTCTCTCTCTCTCTCTCTCTCTCTCTCTCTCTCTCTCTCTCTCTCTCTCTCTCCCTCTCTCTGTGTCTTATAAACAAAACTTAGCAGTTCCGAACAATGGTGTTTGCCAGTAACCCTACAGCTCCTAAGATAGCCAAGGTTCACAAGACGTAAAACACGACTACAAAAAGGGCGAGTGCCCATCACCATCGACCCAGTCTCCAAGAACATTGTCCATAAGTCTACGGCTAATTGGACGTTAATTTAATCACCACCCATCACCATCGACCCAGTCTCCAAGAACATTGTCCATAAGTCTACGGCTAATTGGACGTTAATTTAATCACCACCTATCACCATCGACCCAGTCTCCAAGAACATTGTCCATAAGTCTACGGCTAATTGGACGTTAATTTAATCACCACCCATCACCATCGACCCAGTCTCCAAGAACATTGTCCATAAGTCTACGGCTAATTGGACGTTAATTTAATCACCACCTATCACCATCGACCCAGTCTCCAAGAACATTGTCCATAAGTCTACGGCTAATTGGACGTTAATTTAATCACCACCCATCATCACCATCGACCCAGTCTCCAAGAACACCACCTATCACCATCGACCCAGTTGTCCATAAGAGTCTACGGCTAATTGGACGTTAATGTGATCACCACCCATCACCATCGACCCAGTCTCCAAGAACATTGTCCATAAGTCTACGGCTAATTGGACGTTAATTTAATCACCACCCATCACCATCGACCCAGTCTCCAAGAACGTTGTCCATAAGAGTCTACGGCTAATTGGACGTTAATTTAATCACCACCCATCACCATCGACCCAGTCTCCAAGAACGTTGTCCATAAGAGTCTACGGCTAACTGGACGTTAATTTGATCACCACCCATCACCATCGACCCAGTCTCCAAGAACGTTGTCCATAAGAGTCTACGGCTAACTGGACGTTAATTCGACCCAGTCTCCAAGAACATTGTCCATAAGAGTCTAAGGCTAATTGGACGTTAATGTGATCACCACCCATCACCATCGACCCAGTCTCCAAGAACTTTGTCCATAAGAGTCTACGGCTAATTGGACGTTAATGTGATCACCACCCATCACCATCGACCCAGTCTCCAAGAACTTTGTTCATAAGAGTCTACGGCTATTTGGACGTTAATGTGATCACCACCCATCACCATCGACCCAGTCTCCAAGAACGTTGTCCATAAGAGTCTACGGCTAATTGGACGTTAATGTGATCACCACCCATCACCATCGACCCAGTCTTCAAGTACGTTGTCCATAAGAGTCTACGGCTAATTGGACGTTAATGTGATCACCACCCATCACCATCGACCCAGTCTCCAAGAACTTTGTTCATAAGTCTACGGCTAATTGGACGTTAATTTAATCACCACCCATCACCATGAACACAATGAGCGGGAAAGGGTTGTGCGTTTGATTTGATTTATTTATATTTTTCCTTTTTCCTTTTCTTTTGCTCAATTATCAAGTATAAATGATGTATTTTTGTTCTTACAGTCTGTCATTCACCAAATATTTGTCTTGAACTATTTCAGGAGCACGCTATAAGCGCTAGCTCGTTGATGCTCTCTTTGGCTTTCTGTGTGTTGTTTGGAAATATTAAAGATTTGTTTAATATAAACCAAGTGTTAACATTTCACAGAGAAAAAAAAGAAACGCAAAACTCCCGTGTTTTCTTGTCTTTTCTTCTGTCGCCTGACCTAGCTTTCTCCGGTACACACCACCCTTCACCATTGCTACCCTCCCCCTCCCCTCAACTGATTGTCTTTTTCTTCATCTCTCCATCCTTAAGTTCTCTTTCCCCTGAGCATACCAGTGGACTAGTCTACCTGACTAGAAATAATACAAAACACAAATACAAAAATGCGGACGAGAGTAACCTATGGCGTAATAATTGGTACAGTTTTACCTGATGTGGTTTGGTTCTAATTAGTCAACTGGTAATTAACTCCAAACGTAACTCTACGTGGGCGATTAGCTTTCGTGATTAGTGGCAGGTTAAATGCTCTGGGTTTGTTCCTTAGTTGGTTGGTTAAATGGCTGCCATCAGGTTGAAGATGAAAAATAAAAAAACCGACGACAAGCCATACCCATTGACTCCCAGTAAGTCTGAAGTTTGATGGGAGAAGATCGGAGAGAAAGAAAAGTAAGAGAGGGAGAGGGAGGGGGGAGAGAGAGGGGGAGGGAGAGATGGAGAGGGAGGGAGGGAGAGGAAGGGAAGGATAGAGAGAGGGAGGGAGAAGGAAGAGAGAGGGGGAGAGATAGAGAGAGGGAGGGATGGAGAGGAAGAGATGGGGGAGAGGGAAGTAGAGCGGAAGAGAGAGAAAGAGAGAGAGGGAGACATAGAAGGAGGGAGGGAGAAAGAGGGAGAGAGAGAGAGAGAGGGAGAGAAAGAGGGAGAGAGAGAGAGAGAGAGAGAGGGAGGGAGAAAGAGAGAGGAGAGAGAGAGAGAGGGGGGGAAGGAGAGAGAGAGGGAGAGAAAGAGGGAGAGAGAGAAGGGAGAGAGAGAGAGAGGGGGAGAGAAAGAGGGAGGGAGGGGACAGAGATAGAGGAGGGAGGGAGAGGGGGGATGGATGGAGAGGAAGGGAGGGAAGGAGAGAGAGAGAGAGAGAGAGAGAGGGGGGGGGGGTAAACAGAGGCACAGGTAATAAGTGCTGTGACATTAGTTGTCCTGCACAGGAGGCGATTGCCATACGGGAGGACTGGGATGGAATTGTTGTATGACTATAAATATAATGCTGACTGCCTTCCTGGAATAGAGAGACTCCACCAGTTTTACATACATTTACAATTCAACACGCCACGGGACAGTACAATATAATGCTGACTGCCTTCCTGGAATAGAGAGACTCCACCAGTTAAGTGTACATACATTTACAATTCAACACGCCACGGGACAGTACAATATAATGACGCAATACCTGTATCATCAAATGATTATGACGCGTACAATGCAATACAACACTTTACTACTAAAAAACCCAATAATACCACACAATACAACGCTGTGCTATGAAGTACACTACAATGCAGTGCGCAATAGATCTGTGAACAAACTGAAATGTTATTTGTTGGTGTTGACGTACCCTGGCTAAAAGACTCCAGGGATCATACCAACAGCCGAAGCGCTTGAACACTACGGTACAAAATGCACCAGCTAGGAATGAGAACATTACGTGTGTGACCGTTCTTGATTACCCCGCCACGTGGCCAACCACACTCCATCTTCGGGGTGGGGTGGGGGTGGGGACTGATAATGATATGCTAGGAGCTTGTCATGGTTAAAAATAATCCCCGCATAACTATGCAGAGCACAACAGCATTTTGATGTAGCCTTGGTGTTCTAGCCTATGTCGATTGGTCTGACAAAGCTTTAAGCCAAGGCGAAAACTGAAGCAACGTACTCTTTCTCTGGACATAGGCCCTGAGGTAAGAACAGACAGACAGAGTGCAGGCCCACATACAGTTGTCAAGTACTTCCATTAATATGCACTTTGAGTGGATGGGGGAGATGGAACCAAAAGGTTTTTGACCGTTGGGGGGAGAACGGGGCAGGATGAACATCCCCAAATTGGAAAAGAAAGAACAAGAAAAGTACAGTGTGTGTGTGGTCTTATGTGATGCATGGACAGTGTGTGTGTGTGTGTGTGTGTGTGTGTGTGTGTGTGTGTGTGTGTGTGTGTGTGTGTGTGTGTGTCTGTGTGTGTGTGTGTGTGTGTGTGTGTGTGTGTGTGTGTGTGTGTGTGTGTGTGTGTGTGTGTGTGTGTGTGGTCTTCTGTGATGCATGGACAGGCGAAAGGACTGGGTTTTTCCCTTCAGTGTGTGTGTGTGTGCGTGTGTGCGTGTGCGTGCGTACGTGTGTGTGTGTGTGTGTGTGCGCGTGCGTGTATGTGTGTGTGTGTGTGTGTGTGTGTGTGTGTCTGAGTGTGTGTGTGTGTGTGTGTGTGTGTGTGTGTGTGTGTGTGTGTGTGTGTGTGTGTGTGTGTGTGTGTGTGTATGTGTGAGTGACTTGATTAATGAGAGAAGAGAAGAGACTGAGAGATACAGAGAGGCATACTGAGAGAGGCATACTGAGAGAGAGAGAGAGAGAGAGAGAGAGAGAGAGAGAGAGAGAGAGGGGGGGGGGGGGGGGCAGAGGCAGAGTTTCATGGACTACCTCAGAATGACAGCTTCTTTGGTGAAGGTGGGTTTTTTTCAAACGCTTTGCAAACATGTGAAAGAACAATTAAGACAATGCTTAGGATGGGGTGGAGAGGGGCATGTTTGACTGAGACAAAAACACAGACATTTCAGTGACAGAAACAGACAGACGAACACTGACAGTTCAGTGACAGAAACAGACAGACGAACACACTGACATTTCAGTGACAGAAACAGACAGACAGTTCAACACACGTAGGTAGACAAACCATTTACCTCCAGTCCGCACTTTTCTACCTCCATCGTCAAAGAGAGGCCGCTAAACATGGCCCCCACGTACAATGACATTCCTGAGTTAAGCCCCTTAAATTCCCCGCGCCCTTTCATCTTGGCTGTCTCCGTGTCGGCAGGAAGTCGACCTCTCCTGCCTGGGAAAACAAAGAAATCAACACAGCACTCTACTTCCGGAAAGACAGAACGCGCCATTAATAATAATGTCCCATGAAAGAGCGCCAGGCATGCCCGTGAAAAGTAATGAAGATGTTGACATTGGGGGTCAAAGGGTTAAAATGCACATCAATTTGAAGCGCTGTACTGTCGGCAAACGGTTAACATGCAGATTCATTCAAAGGGGTTTCAGCAAAGAGAGAAAATGCAAAGTAACGGAAGGTGTTTTTGAGCGCTTAAGGTTTAGAATAACGATCAGACTGTAAAAAACAGTTGAAATCTACTTATGGTAAACAAACACTAAAATGCAGGCCAAGCGAGGGAGATTTCGACAGCAAGCAAAATATATACTGCGTGTGGACTGAAAGTAGGGAATTTAAATGTTAAAATGTAGACTATAGTCGCAAGGAATGTGAAGAGTGAATTGATAAAGAGTCATAACAATAGACACGGGGGGGGGGGGGGGGGGGGGGGAGGGGGGAAAATAAATGAGTTGTTCACAAAAGATGTTGTCCACTTTTAGTCTAGATGGAACATTAGACCGCCATTTGCATTGTGCATGATTTGTACACTTTTCAATATGTTTATTTGAAATGTCGTTATGTTTCGTTAATAACGATACCCTTCTAGTTATTTTTAGTATGACAAACAATTAAAAAAGCACACACACATACACTCTGACAGGATAATTGTATGACAAGACAACAACAACAACAGTCCGACAAACAGCAGCCTATTCATTGTCGCAGACAATGCGTCATAGGACAGGGCTGACTTCCAGATGATTGTGCACAACAGGTTCTGTTCATGGGAGAGAGAGAGAGAGAAAGAGAGAGAGAGAGAGAGAGAGAGAGAGAGAGAGAGAGAGAGAGAGAGAGAGAGAGAGGTCTGAGGATGGAGGGGTGAATTGATTTAATCATCTTTGATCAGGAACAAAGACTCTGACTCTCTCTCTCTCTCTCTCTCTCTCTCTCTCTCTCTCTCATTAAATGGATCCCATCCCCCCCCCCCCCCCTTTTTGGGGGGTTTGATTTAACAATTTCTCCTTCCCAATGTTCCCTTTGACATGGGCAGATGGCCCGGTACATTAAAACGTTGTTCTTGTTGTTCGTGTTCTCTCCATTAAATGACTCACTATATATAATATTCCCCAATCAATTATAGACTAACTTCAAGTGGATTCAAGTCCTTCATGTTCTTCTTCCTCTTCTTCCTTTTCTTCTTCTTCCTATTGGGGATGTTTATCCTGCCTCACAACCAAAGTCTTCATTTGAACTGCTATTGGCGCACGGGGTGCATGCTATGTGAATTCGTGTCCTCCACGCCATCGGCACAACACGAGTAAATGTAAAAGGTTCTGTGCCTTTTGATATTGTTGGAGATTACTCTCAGCTTTCCATTGTTGGTGTGTGGCCGCTAACGAATGGTTGCATTGTAGGTGTGTGTCCTGATCTGTAGCCTAAACATCAGTCAGTGAGTGGTTGTGGTCTGTGGGGGCTTTATGCTGAGGTGTCCGTACTACAGACACTGGGGAAATGGCTGCATTGTAGGTGTGTGTCCTGGTCTGTAGCCTAAACATCAGTCAGTGAGTCGTTGTGCTCTGTGGGGGCTTTTTGCTGAGGTGTCCGTACTACATGGCTGCATTGTAGGTGTGTGTCCTGATCTGTAGCCTAAACATCAGTCAGTGAGTCGTTGTGCTCTGTGCTTTATGCTGAGGTGTCCGTACTACAGACACTGGACCCTACAGGACAAGGCCTGTTTTGATTGGCACTGAGTGGATTGATTCTGTCTAGGAACGAGAGAGAGAGAGAGAGAGAGAGAGAGAGAGAGAGAGAGAGAGAGAGAGAGAAAGAGATAAAAAAAAGAGAGAGATGGAATGAACGAGAGGATGGGGGAGTGGGAGGGTGAGACTGTAACACAGCTTAACTATTAAAGAAAGTGGACATACATACAGCATACATATCAATGACTACAACCATTCAGAAATGCAATGAAGACCGGACCAGTTATGTACTGTGGCATGTTTCCACTAACTTACTCCCTGGACTAACGTCTCTGCCAGGTTCGCCCTGTGGCCTATGCCTGTCCTCAGTCAATCTTCTGGCTCTTTAGTTCTGTCTGCCTTGTTTTCGTCCCAAGGACAGATAGGAAGAACAGACCTGGCCAAAATCTCAAGCCTTGTAAAATAAAGTTGATCAGTCTTCAGTCTGTTGAGAGCATAGCGCTGTTTTTGTTGTTTTGTTGCAGCACTTTTTGTTATAATTTTTATAATTCCATAGTGCTCCGGCCTCCATTTGCCCCGTTTGTCTCTGCTCCTGTCTCTTCCTTTTCAAAAACAAACACACCCCGCTCTCCTCTCTCTATGTCCGTATATATGCCATCTCTATGTGTCTCTATCTCTGTCTCTTCCTTTTCAAAAACAAACACACCCCGCTCTCCTCTCTCTATGTCCGTATATATGCCATCTCTATGTGTCTCTATCTCTGTCTCTTCCTTTTCAATAACAAACAACCCCCGCTCTCCTCTCTCTATGTCCGTATATATGCCATCTCTATGTCTGTCTCTATCTCTGTCTCTTCCTTTTCAATAACAAACAACCCCCGCTCTCCTCTCTCTATGTCCGTATATATGCCATCTCTATGTGTCTCTATCTCTGTCTCCTCCTTTTCAATAACAAACAACCTCCGCTCTCCTCTCTCTATGTCCGTATATATGCCATCTCTATGTGTCTCTATCTCTGTCTCTTCCTTTTCAATAACAAACAACCTCCGCTCTCCTCTCTCTATGTCCGTATATATGCCATCTCTATGTCTGTCTCTATCTCTGTCTCCTCCTTTTCAATAACAAACAACCTCCGCTCTCCTCTCTCTATGTCCGTATATATGCCATCTCTATGTGTCTCTATCTCTGTCTCCTCCTTTTCAATAACAAACAACCCCCGCTCTCCTCTCTCTATGTCCGTATATATGCCATCTCTATGTGTCTCTATCTCTGTCTCTTCCTTTTCAATAACAAACAACCCCCGCTCTCCTCTCTCTATGTCCGTATATATGCCATCTCTATGTGTCTCTATCTCTTCCTTTTC
Source organism: Phymorhynchus buccinoides (assembly GCA_017654935.2). Classification (NCBI taxonomy): domain Eukaryota; kingdom Metazoa; phylum Mollusca; class Gastropoda; order Neogastropoda; family Raphitomidae; genus Phymorhynchus; species Phymorhynchus buccinoides. Next base: position 644,902 of record CM065688.1, read on the forward strand.
AATAACAAACAACCCCCGCTCTCCTCTCTCTGTGTCCGTATATATGCCATCTCTATGTGTCTCTATCTCTGTCTCCTCCTTTTCAATAACAAACAACCTCCGCTCTCCTCTCTCTATGTCCGTATATATGCCATCTCTATGTGTCTCTATCTCTGTCTCTTCCTTTTCAATAAAAAACAACCTCCGCTCTCCTCTCTCTGTGTCCGTATATATGCCATCTCTATGTGTCTCTATCTCTGTCTCTTCCTTTTCAATAACAAACAACCCCCGCTCTCCTCTCTCTGTGTCCGTATATATGCCATCTCTATGTGTCTCTATCTCTTCCTTTTCAATAACAAACACACCCCGCTCTCCTCTCTCTGTGTCCGTATATATGCCATCTCTATGTGTCTCTATCTCTGTCTCTTCCTTTTCAATAACAAACACACCCCGCTCTCCTCTCTCTGTGTCCGTATATATGCCATCTCTATGTGTCTCTATCTCTGTCTCCTCCTTTTCAATAACAAACAACCTCCGCTCTCCTCTCTCTGTGTCCGTATATATGCCATCTCTATGTGTCTCTATCTCTGTCTCTTCCTTTTCAATAACAAACAACCTCCGCTCTCCTCTCTCTATGTCCGTATATATGCCATCTCTATGTGTCTCTATCTCTGTCTCCTCCTTTTCAATAACAAACAACCCCCGCTCTCCTCTCTCTATGTCCGTATATATGCCATCTCTATGTGTCTCTATCTCTGTCTCCTCCTTTTCAATAACAAACAACCCCCGCTCTCCTCTCTCTGTGTCCGTATATATGCCATCTCTATGTGTCTCTATCTCTGTCTCCTCCTTTTCAATAACAAACAACCCCCGCTCTCCTCTCTCTATGTCCGTATATATGCCATCTCTATGTGTCTCTATCTCTGTCTCTTCCTTTTCAATAACAAACAACCCCCGCTCTCCTCTCTCTGTGTCCGTATATATGCCATCTCTATGTGTCTCTATCTCTGTCTCCTCCTTTTCAATAACAAACAACCCCCGCTCTCCTCTCTCTGTGTCCGTATATATGCCATCTCTATGTGTCTCTATCTCTGTCTCCTCCTTTTCAATAACAAACAACCCCCGATCTCCTCTCTCTATGTCCGCATATATGCCATCTCTATGTGTCTCTATCTCTGTCTCTCCCTTTTCAATAACAAACAACCCCCGATCTCCTCTCTCTATGTCCGCATATATGCCATCTCTATGTGTCTCTATCTCTGTCTCTCCCTTTTCAATAACAAACACACCCCGCTCTCCTCTCTCTATGTCCGTATATATGCCATCTCTATGTGTCTCTATCTCTGTCTCTTCCTTTTCAATAACAAACACACCCCGCTCTCCTCTCTCTATGTCCGTATATATGCCATCTCTATGTGTCTCTATCTCTGTCTCTCCCTTTTCAATAACAAACAACCCCCGATCTCCTCTCTCTATGTCCGTATATATGCCATCTCTATGTGTCTCTATCTCTGTCTCTTCCTTTTCAATAACAAACAACCCCCGATCTCCTCTCTCTATGTCCGCATATATGCCATCTCTATGTGTCTCTATCTCTGTCTCTCCCTTTTCAATAACAAACAACCCCCGCTCTCCTCTCTCTATGTCCGCATATATGCCATCTCTATGTGTCTCTATCTCTGTCTCTCCCTTTTCAATAACAAACAACCCCCGATCTCCTCTCTCTATGTCCGTATATATGCCATCTCTATGTGTCTCTATCTCTGTCTCTTCCTTTTCAATAACAAACAACCCCCGATCTCCTCTCTCTATGTCCGCATATATGCCATCTCTATGTGTCTCTATCTCTGTCTCTCCCTTTTCAATAACAAACAACCCCCGCTCTCCTCTCTCTATGTCCGTATATATGCCATCTCTATGTGTCTCTATCTCTGTCTCCTCCTTTTCAATAACAAACAACCCCCGCTCTCCTCTCTCTATGTCCGTATATATGCCATCTCTATGTGTCTCTATCTCTTCCTTTTCAATAACAAACAACCCCCGCTCTCCTCTCTCTATGTCCGTATATATGCCATCTCTATGTGTCTCTGTCTCCTCCTTTTCAATAACAAACAACCCCCGCTCTCCTCTCTCTATGTCCGTATATATGCCATCTCTATGTGTCTCTATCTCTGTCTCCTCCTTTTCAATAACAAACAACCCCCGCTCTCCTCTCTCTATGTCCGTATATATGCCATCTCTATGTGTCTCTATCTCTTCCTTTTCAATAACAAACAACCCCCGCTCTCCTCTCTCTATGTCCGTATATATGCCATCTCTATGTGTCTCTATCTCTGTCTCTTCCTTTTCAATAACAAACAACCCCCGCTCTCCTCTCTCTATGTCCGTATATATGCCATCTCTATGTGTCTCTATCTCTGTCTCTTCCTTTTCAATAACAAACAACCCCCGCTCTCCTCTCTCTATGTCCGTATATATGCCATCTCTATGTGTCTCTATCTCTTCCTTTTCAATAACAAACAACCCCCGCTCTCCTCTCTCTATGTCCGTATATATGCCATCTCTATGTGTCTCTATCTCTTCCTTTTCAATAACAAACAACCCCCGCTCTCCTCTCTCTATGTCCGTATATATGCCATCTCTATGTGTCTCTATCTCTTCCTTTTCAATAACAAACAACCCCCGCTCTCCTCTCTCTATGTCCGTATATATGCCATCTCTATGTGTCTCTATCTCTTCCTTTTCAATAACAAACAACCCCCGCTCTCCTCTCTCTATGTCCGTATATATGCCATCTCTATGTGTCTCTGTCTCCTCCTTTTCAATAACAAACAACCCCCGCTCTCCTCTCTCTATGTCCGTATATATGCCATCTCTATGTGTCTCTATCTCTGTCTCCTCCTTTTCAATAACAAACAACCCCCGCTCTCCTCTCTCTATGTCCGTATATATGCCATCTCTATGTGTCTCTATCTCTCTTTCTTGCATTTCCCCCCTTTTTTTCCTTCTTGTACAGACGTTTTCGTATGTCTGGGTTCTTGTTTAGTCCAACCTTTCCTTTAGCTCACATCTGCTTTTAACAACAAAAAATTATATTGTTCTTTGCCCGACCACGGTTGGCAAAGGAGTATAAATTGGTCCCCCCCCCCCCCCCCTCTCTCTCTCAATGCCCCACATGGCCGAAAGGCCGCAGAGGGCGTTAACCTTATTTCGTCATCTCTCCCTCTTAGTGAACAGCTCATGTTTATTACCATATACATCTGTATTGTTAAAAAACATCGGGACTTTCCTGGTGTTGCACTGCCTTCGGGCATTGCCTCCAGGATCGTTCACACCATCTTTATCTCTTTAAATGTCCCATATGTGTCTGTTCCAGACCGGAGGACGTTAACTGAATTGTCATTCATTCTTTCTCTCTCGGCTCTTTCTCTCTTATATAACATTGAAAAAATCTTGTTACTAATCTTAGTTTCCATGGTTTACATACCCCCCCCCCCCCCCCTTCCACACACAGTCATGTAACGATCTGCTTTGATACTGTAAGCTTACTTTGAAGACAAAAGCAATAGTATGACATAAGGAGTAGACAACCCCCTCCGTCCCGTCCCCGCCCCTCCTAGTTCTGTCTTTTCCCTTCATGAAGACACAAAAGGTCTAGCCGGCGCGTGCCGGTGACCTCAGACAATGACCTTTGCTGCCCTCTAGCGGGGGGGAAAAGATGACAAGATGGCGGCTAAAGGGAAACAACTCTATTGTCTCGCCAATTGTCAGGCCACCAGATGGCGTTGTCAGCCTTTGACAGTTACATCCGGTACACACTGACAAAAACAGACAGGCATACAAACAGAGAGAGCGAGAGAGAGAGCGAGAGAGAGAGAGAGAGAGAGAGAGAGAGAGAGAGAGAGAG
>CM065688.1:658787-703787 GCA_017654935.2 Phymorhynchus buccinoides
GAGAGAGAGAGGGAGAGAGAGAGGAGAGAGAGAGAGGGGGGGGAGAGAGAGAGAGAGAGAGAGAGAGAGAGGGAGAGAGAGAGAGAGAGGAGAGAGAGAGAGAGAGAGAGGAGAGAGAGAGAGAGAGAGAGAGAGAGAGAGAGAGAGAGAGAGAGAGAGAGAGAGAGAGAGAGAGAGAATACGAATACGAATATTTTAATGGGGGTAAAAAGGATAAGCTACAATACATGTAGCTTCTTTGCACCTTGCACTCTCACTCACACATTCATACCATGCATCAAGCAAGAACATTTGACAGAAAACAATCAAGTAAAAAAAAAAAAGGAACAAAAATTGGCACATGAAATAATTGAAAAAGAATTTAAAAAATGGGAATTAAAAGCAAACATGGATAATGATTAACAATGGTGAACTTGAATTGGTGGTTTACATTGAGTACGAAAAAAGGGAAACAATTCTGAGACAATGACATTTTTTTCAGAATAATACCACTTTTAAGGAGAGAGAGAGAGAGAGAGAGAGAGAGAGAGAGAGAGAGATGGTATTAACGTACCCCTTTTATATCTTACACGAAAGTAATTTTGTAAATACGTCCATGGTTTAAAAAAAAACCCACGCTACAAAGAATGATGCAGAGTTGTAATTTACCAAACTTTATCTTGCTTACCGAGTTGTCGAACATAGGTGAAATCGACATCCAGTGACGAAGTTGGGTGGGTTTTTCTTGCTACGTACAAGGCTTACTTTTTGTTCAGAATTTTCTGCGATAGATAAAGCTGCGTTTTGAAGAGCACTGCAAGCAATCAACTCCTTCCCCCCCCCCCCCCCCTTCTTTTTGGACAAGCTGCTTTCTGCACTGTTACAGAAATAAACTAGTTCGTCTGCAAATATTGGATTGGATTGTGCGAATAATTAACAGCCAATGAGCGACAAGCTTTCATTTTGGCTCCACAATCAGTAGCAGACGATAATTCGAGAAACAACCTGAGAAACGAGTGTAGTACAGTGGAACCTCCTTGATAAGACCTCCCATTATAAGACTCCCTCCCGTATAAGACCTACTTTTCTGAGACATTGCCCTTCTTTGTAAGCATTAAAATTACCTCCCTTGTCAGACCCCTCCCTTATAAGACCTCAATTTGGATGATTTTTGAAGGTCTTATTAGGGAGGTTCCACTGTAGCTTGACATCAATGCCAAAGGTATACCTGATGATTGTTGGTGGTGGTTGTATGATAAAGCACGATTGAAACCAGTAAAGCTATGTATACCTGATGATTGTTGGTGGTGGTTGTATGATAAAGCACGATTGAAACCAGCAAAGCTAGGTATACCTGATGATTGTTGGTGGTGGTTGTATGATAAAGCACGATTGAAACCAGCCAAACTAAAAGGCAGGCTCATGATGTACCCCAAGTGTTGAAACATCTCCTCCATTCATAATCTTATGGGTGTTAGTCTTAATTAATTTGAGGTGCCTAAACACACAAACAGGCGGGCACAATATCGATGGCTTGGAGTCAAAACGGACTATCTTTAGACAGTCCATTGACGTATTATTGGATTTATTACAAAAACTAATAACTTGTATCAAACAATGACTGCAGAAATATAGAAAGGGGGTTTTGCTTTTTGTATTTCAGCAGTCTTTTTTTTATACAAGTTATTAGTTTTCGTAATAAGTTCAATACTATGTCAACGACTATCTAAAGATAGTTCGTTTTGACTCCAAGCCATCGATATGTTATCCAATTAATTGGTCCAATAAGCTTCATTGCGCAGTAAGCTTAAAGAAACACTGACGCACGATTAAGTCCCTTGTTTTTTTCTGGGTAGCTGTGACCCACATACAAATGTCCCCAACTTCAAATTGAGGCTGCTCTTTAAAATGTTTTGCTTTGAATTTGGGGGCATTTTGTATGGGAGTCAAACCTGGTCAAAACAAGATTTCTTACCAGCTATGAGGGAAAACACGTGAAACCCGTGATTTTGACACGTGATCTGGTGGGTCTTTAAAGGTGTGTGCTTTTTTTCGTAGCTGCCCATTTTCGACCCTCTCCTCCTCTGTGTGGATGGTTAGGTGGCTAGGTGTGCAGTCTGTGACACCAGCAGTTCTCAGACCCCCTCTCCTCCTCTGTGTGGATGGTTAGGTGGCTAGGTGTGCAGTCTGTGACACCAGCAGTTCTCAGACCCCCTCTCCTCCTCTGTGTGTGGATGGTTAGGTGGCTAGGTGTGCAGTCTGTGACACCAGCAGTTCTCAGACCCCCTCTCCTCCTCTGTGTGTGGATGGTTAGGTGGCTAGGTGTGCAGTCTGTGATACCAGCAGTTCTCAGACCCCCTCTCCTCCTCTCTGTGGATGGTTAGGTGGCTAGGTGTGCAGTCTGTGACACCAGCAGTTCTCAGACCCCCTCTCCTCCTCTGTGTGGATGGTTAGGTGGCTAGGTGTGCAGTCTGTGATACCAGCAGTTCTCAGACCCCCTCTCCTCCTCTGTGTGGATGGTTAGGTGGCTAGGTGTGCAGTCTGTGATACCAGCAGTTCTCAGACCCCCTCTCTCTGTGGATGGCTAGGTGGCTAGGTGTGCAGTCTGTGATACCAGCAGTCCTCAGACCCCCTCTCCTCCTCTCTGTGGATGGTTAGGTGGCTAGGTGTGCAGTCTGTGACACCAGCAGTTCTCAGACCCCCTCTCCTCCTCTGTGTGGATGGTTAGGTGGCTAGGTGTGCAGTCTGTGACACCAGCAGTTCTCAGACCCCCTCTCTGTGTGGATGGTTAGGTGGCTAGGTGTGCAGTCTGTGATACCAGCAGTTCTCAGACCCCCTCTCTCTGTGGATGGTTAGGTGGCTAGGTGTGCAGTCTGTGACACCAGCAGTTCTCAGACCCCCTCTCTGTGTGGATGGTTAGGTGGCTAGGTGTGCAGTCTGTGATACCAGCAGTTCTCAGACCCCCTCTCCTCCTCTCTGTGGATGGTTAGGTGGCTAGGTGTGCAGTCTGTGACACCAGCAGTTCTCAGACCCCCTCTCCTCCTCTGTGTGGATGGTTAGGTGGCTAGGTGTGCAGTCTGTGACACCAGCAGTTCTCAGACCCCCTCTCTGTGTGGATGGTTAGGTGGCTAGGTGTGCAGTCTGTGATACCAGCAGTTCTCAGACCCCCTCTCCTCCTCTGTGTGGATGGTTAGGTGGCTAGGTGTGCAGTCTGTGACACCAGCAGTTCTCAGACCCCCTCTCTGTGTGGATGGTTAGGTGGCTAGGTGTGCAGTCTGTGATACCAGCAGTTCTCAGACCCCCTCTCTGTGTGGATGGTTAGGTGGCTAGGTGTGCAGTCTGTGATACCAGCAGTTCTCAGACCCCCTCTCCTCCTCTCTGTGGATGGTTAGGTGGCTAGGTGTGCAGTCTGTGACACCAGCAGTTCTCAGACCCCCTCTCCTCCTCTCTGTGTGGATGGTTAGGTGGCTAGGTGTGCAGTCTGTGATACCAGCAGTTCTCAGACCCCCTCTCCTCCTCTCTGTGGATGGTTAGGTGGCTAGGTGTGCAGTCTGTGACACCAGCAGTTCTCAGACCCCCTCTCTGTGTGGATGGTTAGGTGGCTAGGTGTGCAGTCTGTGATACCAGCAGTTCTCAGACCCCCTCTCCTCCTCTGTGTGGATGGTTAGGTGGCTAGGTGTGCAGTCTGTGACACCAGCAGTTCTCAGACCCCCTCTCTGTGTGGATGGTTAGGTGGCTAGGTGTGCAGTCTGTGACACCAGCAGTTCTCAGACCCCCTCTCTGTGTGGATGGTTAGGTGGCTAGGTGTGCAGTCTGTGACACCAGCAGTTCTCAGACCCCCTCTCTGTGTGGATGGTTAGGTGGCTAGGTGTGCAGTCTGTGACACCAGCAGTTCTCAGACCCCCTCTCCTCCTCTGTGTGTGGATGGTTAGGTGGCTAGGTGTGCAGTCTGTGACACCAGCAGTTCTCAGACCCCCTCTCCTCCTCTCTGTGGATGGTTAGGTGGCTAGGTGTGCAGTCTGTGACACCAGCAGTTCTCCGAATGAGAAAGAGAAATCAGTTGATCAAAACCTCTGTCATGCTGAGAGGAATTCACGAAAGCAGACCCCCCCCCCCCCCCCCCCCCCCACAAAAAGCATCATCATGATTGTAGTCTGAGGCTTTGCTCACTCCGTCCTCATTAGAGCCGCCTCACACCATCCAACCAAGTCGGGTGAAAATGGCTGTGACCTTTCCACAGTTTCCCTTTCTTTGGACAGTGAGTAGAAATCACAATTGCAAAGTTTGGTCGGACGAAACCCTTCCAACCAGGGCACCATTCACTTCCAACTCACTGAGGCGGTTGTGGGGATACAGCCAGTGCTTGCTGATAGTGAAGGCGGCACACGGCCACGAGTAGTTGAATAGAGGTCACAACTGAATTTATTTCCAACTAAAAAGGTTGGATGGTGTGAGGCGGCTTTTAGGGTTAATGCGGAGACTATTAGGCTTTTCTCAACTCCACGGTCATGAGATGCGTTACCTATCGTCATTTCTCGCGTGAAAACAACACACGCAAACGGTGGAAGATACGTACGTCATGACGTTGGAGGTCTACTTCATACATGATCGATTCCGCATCTCAACGCATTTAAATTAAAGCAACTCAACATGCAAACACCCATTTAACTATTTAATTCAAGTCTTCTTCTTTCGTTCAGATTGCATCTTGTTTCGGAAACCTTCGTCATTTCACTGAAAATTGCATATTTTGTGAGGCACCCTATTTGGCTGACGGTTACCTATCTAAATTCAGAACGAGATTTGGTTTTGAGCTTTCGATTCGGGTCAAAACAATCCATTAAACTGGCCCCTGAAGACGTTTATGGAACCCAGACTTTATTTCAAGGTGTTCAAATAATGAAAACGACAATATATGCACTTTGTGTTTTCAGTAATCAATAATTGATAACCAAACGGTGTTCGTTTGAGCTGTCATAGATCATTTCAGTAGAACACTAGACACACGACATACACATTTAGGCATACGGGCGCCTAAACATCGAGTAAAAAAAAAAAAGCTTTATAATTTTTACTGCAGATAAAATGAAAACAGATAAACTTAATTCAGTAACAAATTAACCTAAAAAACTAAAGCTCAAACTGACCTGACTGTAAGCAATTCCAACTGGAGAAGATAATGTTCAGCGTTTGGAGTACATGTAATACAATTTGGAAAGAACTTAGGACAATGCATTGCAGCAGACGACATGAAACTGAACTTGAGGCGAAATATGTGTCAGTGGGTGATGGGCCCTGTTAGGTTTAACGCAGCGACGTTTACAGCAAATTAATATGGTTTAGTAAAATTGCACGCCATTGCACTAAAGAGTATCATTACTAGCCGACATATTTCATAGTTTTTGTTTAAACGTCATGTGCTCTTTTCGATTTGTTCATTGTTGTTGGGGTGTTTGGTTAGAGTGTGACTGTGAATAGGCCCTACTATTATGTACATGTGTTCATTGATGTTTGTTCATTGTTGTTGAGGTGTTTGGTTAGAGTGTGAATAGGCCCTACTATTATGTACATGTGTTCATTGTTTGTTCATTGTTGTTGGGGTGTTTGGTTACAGTGTGAATAGGCCCTACTATTATGTACATGTGTTCATTGATGTTTGTTCATTGTTGTTGGGGTGTTTGGTTACAGTGTGAATAGGCCCTATACTGCTATGTACATGTGTGAAATAATGGCTGGTTACCAAGGCAACAATGCAATGATTGTTTCAGGGAGAAAAACGTCCTCCCCACAGAGAAACCAGTCCCCGGGGAAAAAGGTAATAAGACAACTCTCTCTCTGTCTCTGATTTTTACTGCCTGTCTCCCCCCGGCTCTACTCTCTCTCCGTCTCTGATTTTTACTGCCTGTCTCCCCCCTCTACTCTCTCTCTCTCTATGTGCGCGTGCGCGTGTGTGTTTGTGTGAGTGTTTTCTATTGTTATTGATTTCTTTACAATTGCTACCACAATGTCTGTACAGAAAGTTATTATTAACACTACCATTTTTATCATGATCTGTCCAGTTGTTGATGGTCGTCGTTACCAGTCCAACAGGAATCCCTTCATGATTCTCTCTACAGACAGTTATTATTAACACTACCATTTTTATCATGATCTGTCCAGTTGTTGATGGTCGTCCTTACCAGTCCAACAGGAATCCCTACATGATCCTCTCTACAGACAGTTATTATTAACACTACCATTTTTATCATGATCTGTCCAGTTGTTGATGGTCGTCCTTACCAGTCCAACAGGAATCCCTACATGATCCTCTCTACAGACAGTTATTATTAACACTACCATTTTTATCATGATCTGTCCAGTTGTTGATGGTCGTCCTTACCAGTCCAACAGGAATCCCTACATGATCCTCTCTACAGACAGTTATTATTAACACTACCATTTTTATCATGATCTGTCCAGTTGTTGATGGTCGTCCTTACCAGTCCAACAGGAATCCCTACATGATCCTCTCTACAGACAGTTATTATTAACACTACCATTTTTATCATGATCTGTCCAGTTGTTGAAGACAGTTATTATTAACACTACCATTTTTATCATGATCTGTCCAGTTGTTGAAGACGTGGTCGTCGTTACCAGTCCAACAGGAATCCCTACATGACTCTCTCCACAGACAGTTATTATTAACACTACCATTTTTATCATGATCTGTCCAGTTGTTGAAGACGTGGTCGTCGTTACCAGTCCAACAGGAATCCCTTCATGATGCTCTCCACAGACAGGGCTCCTGTGGCTCCTTGGATACCAACTACACGGTCAGTTATATGCATAGGCCTACCACCCCCACCCCCATGTTAGGATACGGGGTCTTTCGTACAAACAGTTCCCCCACCTTCTGGAAGTTCTGTGCTTGTAGCTTCCTCTAATCTGTCACTCCCTTTGACTCTGCCTTTTCCCTTTGCTTACTATCATCTACTATCTTTCTGCCTTACTGGTCCATTCTCCTGCCTTTGTTCTAGTTCTAGCAACTCTTACAAAGATTTTCTCCAGCCGAAGACGGACATGCTGGGCCTAACTATTTCTTAGTTCGGCGCATAACGGCAGCACGACGCATGCGCTCATGTGACAGGAAACTGTCTGAGCGTTTGATGAAAAAGAATGTAAAAGAATACGCTTACATTATTTTCAAATTTGTACAAAAGCAGGTCTGTGTATCCTTTGTATTGTACAACTTATCTCCCCCCTCTCTCTCTCCCCCCCACCCTCACCCCTCTCTCTCCGCCCCCCCCCCCCTCCCTCTCTTCGTCTTCTCCCAGTGAGTGAAGAAGTGGAGATGTGTGCAACTGATTAGTTTTGTGTGTTTATCGTGTCACGATATCTACTGTTCATTGTCACTTGATGCATTTGGTCCGTAACATTTATGTTTGTACTAGATATAGGCCTAAACATGGTAATATGAATTTTAATATTTGAAAGCAGGATGTAAACATTATTCATTCTTATCCGCCTTGGCATAAGGCTATGTCAGACCAATGGACATAAGCTAGAACACCAAGGCTACATCAAAATGATGTTATGTTCTTCGGGGAATGTCTTTAGCCATGGCAAGCTCCTAGTATAACATCATCACTCTCCCAAATCCTCCAAAGTCTGAGTGTGGCTGCCCACATGGAGGGGTAATCAAAAACGATCACACACGTAATGTTCTCATCCCTAGCTGGTACATTTGTACCATAGTATTCAAGTGCTTCGGCTGTTGGGATGATCCCTGGAGTCTTTAAGCCAGGGTACGACAACAACAACATTCATTCTTATGCTTCCTAGCCGTAATCTATTTATTATCATTCCTATTTCCAGGCTGCAGAGACAGTGAACGTGGAGTTGGTGAGTCAGGACATCATCGGCCTCGGCTTCAACATCTCGGGCAACATGAGGGACGGGATATACGTCAGCCAGGTTCACAACAGAGGGCCTGCTATAGAGTCTGGGGACATACATGTTGGTTAGTGTGTCTGTGTGTCCCTGTGTATTTATATATATGCATATGCTTTTCTTTTGGGTATGTATGTGCTTATGTGCAGTTGTATAGATATGACTGACTTTTTGGGCGCATGGCATGTTTATTTTCTGTCTGTCTGTCCTAACCTCTACCCCTATTTCACACCATAGATTGTCTGTCTGTCCTAACCTCCACCCCTATTCCACACCATAGATTGTCTGTCTGTCCTAACCTCTACCCCTATTCCACACCATAGAATGTCTGTCTGTCCTAACCTCCACCCTATTCCACACCAGGTGATCGCATCCTGGGCGTCACCATCTCCTACCACAACATGGTTTACGAAGACGCCCTCACCATCCTCAGCTACGCCTCCCCCTACCCCGTCACCCTCACCCTGCTCAAGCCACGCCCCACCACCTCCCCCCGGGGGGGTGCGCACCCCGACCCCCCCTCCACCCGCCTGCACCACCCCCTGTACCGCAGCCAGTCCATGGAGGATCTGCTGAGGACCCCGCCCCGGGCCATGGCGCGCAATCTGAGCGACTTCCGCGGGAGGAGAGCCAAGGAGTCCACGGCACGCAGGCCCCCGGGGAGATCCTCGGGAGTGAGTTCCGACGTGCTGGTGCATCGCGAGGACCACTCCCCCCTGCACGACAGAGGGTCTGTGATCCTGGAGGAGGGCGGGACGAAGGGGAGGCTGAACATGGAGGCTGCCAGGGAATTCCAGCACATCATGGATCAGGTAGTCTCTCCGTCTGTCTCCCTTTCTTATGAAATACAGTGGAACCTCCCTTATAAGACCTCCCATTGTAAGACTCCCTCCCACATAAGACCTACTTCTCTGAGACATTGCCCTTCTTTGTAAGTATTAAAATGACCTCCCTTATGAGACCCCTCCCTTATAAGACCTCATTTTGGATGATTTTTGAAGGTCTTATAAGGGAGGGGTCCACTGTATAAGAATATGCTCAGACTAAATTCTCATCCTTGTAAAATAAAGTTCCCGAAGTCTGAACTCTCTCTCTCTCTTTCTCCTCCCCCCACCTCTCTCTCCTCTCTCTCTGTACGCACATGCGTGTGCGAGGAAAAGAGGGAGTGCAAGAGTGAGTGTAATGTGTATGCACACTTCTTGAATGTGTGTATCTGAGAGATAGAGAGAGAGAGAGAGAGAGAGAGAGAGACAGACAGACAGACAGAGAGAGCATTTGTTTGTGTATGTGCGTGCGTGCGTGGTGTTCTATTAGGCTCTGAGCTGAAAAGTGTGCGAGTAAAATACCATTCCTTCTTTTTCTTCTCACCAGGTTCAAGACGCTTCCAGGAGAGACTCGCCAAACTCCCCCTCCTCCCCCAGAACTCCGCCCAACAAACCGGCGAGGAAAAACAAACCCCGCAGCGGCAGCACCGTATCCTCCGAGGGCTCGAACCCTACCCAAAGCGAAGACAGCGACGACACCAAGACAGAATCCACCGACAACAACAACGGCAAAGCCACTCCGGCCGACGCCTTCTTCAGCATCAGTCTGTCAGACAACGAACAGAGCGTGTCTTCACAGACGGGGGGAGAGGAGATGGTCAAATCAACGACGTCCAGAGAGGTTCAGGCCGGAGCCCCCTCCAAGCGCGACAAGTCCAGAGAGAAGTCGAGAGACAGAGACAAGGAGAAGAAGGCGGTGATCAGCGATGAGGAGCTGGAGAGACTGATCGCCATGAACGCCTTCCCCCCGGGCACCCAGGGCTTGGCTGGGATCCAGGCCGGAGGGAAACAGGGCGGAGTCCTGGACGACTTTGCGCCGCCAGACATGCTGGTGGCGCCGCCTCAGTCCAAGCTGAACGCGGGGAGCGGCTCGACTAGCGAACCATCCTCGGCCACCCAGCTCAGACACATCGAGAAGCAGAAGGGCGGTGTGGCTTTCGAAGTTCGCGACGACGTCCTCACCGCTCGACCCAAGTCGGTGGACATTTCTCGCAGTCGCCATAGCAGCGGGAGCGGGTCGCATGACCCCGTGCCTCGGGCCAGCTCGGCGGTGGTTGATCACCCGGGCAACCTGAGCGTCGCCGCGGACAACAAGGAGAACCGGGGGGAGGGGCTGCAGTGGTCCGGGCAGCGCCTGGTGCGGTCAGGGTCCTTCTCCCAGATCCCCCAGGACGACCTCAACGACTGGACCCACAAGGCCCCGGGGGACGACGATGACAATTCCACAGCGTCAGGGAAGCCCTCCACCAACCCCGACTCCGACGGAGAGCTGGACGGACCCCCGCGGTTCATGACGTCGCGTGACGTGTTCCGTGCGCGAGAAAACCTCGCCAACATGTCGGACTTGTCCAACTCCGTGTCGTCCAGTCGGAGTTCCTCGCCCCTGAATAACGGGCCCACAGAGGGCGCTGTGACTGCCGCGCCTTCCGCAGGACAGGCTGCGAAGAATGTCGGCTCGGACCTTGTGTCTCCGTCAGACTCTGTGAATAACAGCGGCTCTAGGAGCGTCAGTGTCAAAGTGCACGCTAGTTCCACCGAGGATGCGGATTGTTGATGACGACTTCTAAAATCAAAATGTTGATTTACTGTGTGTAGCAGGATAGTACACATGTCAAAGCGTTTCCTTTTTAGTTTTAAATAAAATCCTGTCGACTCTATAGCCGTTATAAGCTTCTTCGACAAATTACAAACCAGAACAAGATCGCAATAGAACGTTCCACACCCTTGGGCCGAAGAGCCGCCATTCTCGCACGGCATACAAGAAGATGAAAAATGGACTGCAGCACCGTTTGGAAATCAACGTAAAAATGGTGGGTAAAGAAAACAAGGTGCCTGTGAAAGGGAAAACTCCGTTTCGTGCCTTAGGCACTTAGTCATGCACGCTATGCAAAATAAACATTGGACCAAAGCCACTGCAAAACAGCTGGCGCAATACAACTGGACCGAAGCAATAAAGGTTGGTGATGCAAGAGTACAAGCCCGGATATGCTGGGCCTAGCTGTTCTCTGAGGCGCATAACGGCAGCATGGCCAACTGGACGGAAGAGTGTTCTCAGACCAGAAACTCTCTCCTACCCAGTGTTTCTGCCTCCAATTCCTCACACTGTAACAGACCACACCCAGGGCCTCACTCCCCGTGCCCCTCTGCAGATCTGCTGTCACTATCTCTTTTTTTTTTTAGTTCTGAAGGCTTGCTATCTCAACCTTGAACCCAGAGTCCAAAGAATTATCATAAAACGACCAAAGATTGTTGTCTTCCCCCGCCAACCATCAGCAGATTATGTGAGCATATCGCATGATGCAAACATATCATGTGTACACAATGCAATCTGCAAACATCATCATTATTGTGTACACAACGCAATCTGCAAACATCATCATTATTATGTACACAATGCAATCTGCAAACATCATCATATTGTGTGTACACAACGCAATCTGCAAACATCATCATTATTATGTGTGTACACAACGCAATCTGCAAACATCATCATTATTATGTGTGTACACAACGCAATCTGCAAACATCATCATTATTGTGTGTACACAACGCAATCTGCAAACATCATCATTATTGTGTGTACACAACGCAATCTGCAAACATCATCATTATTGTGTGTACACAACGCAATCTGCAAACATCATCATATTGTGTGTACACAACGCAATCTGCAAACATCATCATTATTATGTACACAATGCAATCTACAAACATCATCATATTGTGTGTACACAACGCAATCTGCAAACATCATCATTATTATGTGTGTACACAACGCAATCTGCAAACATCATCATATTGTGTGTACACAACGCAATCTGCAAACATCATCATTATTGTGTGTACACAACGCAATCTGCAAACATCATCATATTGTGTGTACACAACGCAATCTGCAAACATCATCATTATTGTGTGTACACAACGCAATCTGCAAACATCATCATTATTATGTGTGTACACAACGCAATCTGCAAACATCATCATTATTATGTGTGTACACAACGCAATCTGCAAACATCATCATTATTATGTGTGTACACAACGCAATCTGCAAACATCATCATTATTATGTGTGTACACAATGCAATCTGCAAACATCATCATATTGTGTGTACACAACGCAATCTGCAAACATCATCATATTGTGTGTACACAACGCAATCTGCAAACATCATCATTATTATGTGTGTACACAACGCAATCTGCAAACATCATCATATTGTGTGTACACAACGCAATCTACAAACATCATCATATTGTGTGTACACAACGCAATCTGCAAACATCATCATATTGTGTGTACACAACGCAATCTACAAATATCATCATTATTATGTGTGTACATGTCATGACATGACGCAAGCCCCAAACTTTGCAAAGATCAGTGACATGCGTAGGAAGCTCCACAGCCTGTATCATTAAAGATCAGTCTGGTTTGTGTGTTGATAGTAAACGTTACGAGAACAGACCAAGCAGCGCCACAAAACAATATGACCGAGGTAACATAGTGTAAAATGAGAAACCTGTTTGGATATTATTCAGTTGCCTACCCCACGCCAAACAAACATGTCTGGGCTTATATTCCTGTAGGATTTGAACCGTTCATCAAAGCCTGTGACAAGGATCTTAGAAACTCTGGGATTGGAAAGGATTTGAGAGAGAGGGGGGAAGGGTGTGTGTGGGAAGAAAAATGTAAACAATATTATAGAACAACAAATCTGTAGAAGCTGATACCGGTTGTGACTGTACACTAACTTCGGCCTGAAGCCATCTACAGGAGTGAAATAATTGTTACCTCCCTTTATCTGTGTGTGGGTAGTCTGTTTATGATCAACATGGATCGCAAAGTTATTGTATGGTATTGTATGGTATGGTATGGTGTGGTCAAATAATGTATTGTCACACAAGATTGCAACTGTGACCATTGACAGTCCGTTTATTGCTAATACACTCTTAAAATGTACACACTTTTATACGTAGGATTTGCTACTTAGTAGAAATTACTAAAACATATGAAACGATTTTGATGACAATTAATGAATGTCTAGGATATAATGTACACTGCAGCAAACATCCTGAGATACCAACAGACAGTGAAATGAAGGACTAGATTAGAGAGAGATAGAGATAGATAGATAGAGAGAGAGAGAGAAAGAGAGAGAGAGAGAGAGAGAGAGAGAGAGAGAGAGAGAAACTTGAAAACTTGAACTTTATTTTCCAAGGATATAGATTTTAGGCAACGCCTATTCTTCCAATCCAATCAGAGAGAGAGAGGTAGATATAGAGACAGACAGACAGACGTACACAATGACACAGTATATCTGGTATTGTCTGCCTGTGTGAAGAGCAGTACTAAAGGCGTAACATGATGAAAGTGGACTAGTGCACATTACCAACTCTGACAATGTCACTGGTAACATGAGACGGATACAAAAACCCAGTAAGTGTGAGTGTGAGTGTGTGTGTGTGAGAGTGTGTGTGTGTGTGCGTGTCTTACCCCCCCCTATCCATTCACCATGCTAAAAGGCAGAACTACAGTATCAGTTTCAGCTTTTTAGCCTTGGATATGTAGTTTTCCGTTACCCAGTCCTTTCTAACCCCCCCCCCCCCTCTTCTACCTCCCCCACACCCCCCCTTTAAAGAAAAAACAACCCACACGTCTAACTACCTCAGTTTTCTTTCTGGCACTAGATATAACGATGTAATCAGCAGAATGTCCTCTAACATGTCAGAAGATATGTCCCTATTAGAAATGAAAGTGACAACAGTCCTTGTCTTTCCCCGTGGGACACATCTACACCAGTTCATTGCATGCTTAGCACATGCCTACATTTGCATGTTACACAGACAAACGCTCTCTCTCTCTCTCTCTCTCTCACACACATGTGACTCAGCACCACGAAAGGGACATTAAGTGTCAAACTGACCATTCTGAGAAAATTATACATTTGAAAACTTCAGACAATTCTCTTTCTAATGATACAAAAACAATTCTTGTATCTTTTTCTGTTCCAGAGTTATGAGCATTTAAAGTTAGTAGGGTGAGCGTCGGCCATTTTGAGAAAAGTCTAAAGTCTAGCCTAGCTGAAGAAAGTGCGTTGACCTACTCGTTTTAAAGCACATATAAGACCATTTAGAGACCAATTTAAAGATTATCCTTTATAAATATGAAAGAAAAGATGTTAGAGAGCAGGAAAATGCCCATAACTCAAAATTGATGAAAATTGAGATATTTGACTTTCTTAGACCTGTTGTTGGAAACTAGTCCAGCGACTTAATGTCCCTTTTGTGGTGCTGGGTCACAGGGTCACAGGGTCACATATTGTAGTAAGTTGTACAAGTTCCTACGCTTGTACAGATCGGCTTCTTATCAGTGGATGACATTTGAAGATTATTACGGACATTTTTTTGTAATTTATGTTCATTGTACATTGAAGTTTGTAACACTAGTGTTGTTTTCAATGACATTTAAACTCACAGCCGGCATATATAAAGCGTTCACGCGAGGCGCGCGTCATCATTCTTATCGCGGCTGGCGAGAGAGACGGTTCAACCGTTCTTTTTTCCCCGTTGCTCGAGCCACTGCGAGTCAGAACTTCGCAGCGACTAGGCTAGCAGTGTATACCCGATCCCTGGGATCGGTAGCTTTCCATTTAATAACTGCTAGGGCTTTGTTATTGTTGAGGTTGTAGAATGAGTAGGAAATGTTAAATGATGTTGAAAACTCAGGGTATTGTATAGAATAATTATGTTTGTGTGTGTCTGTATGTGCACACATGTTTAACTTAATGTTCATTTATATTCGTTTGCTTGAGAGAGAGAGAGAGAGAGAGAGAGAGAGAGAGAGAGAGTTTGGGACAAGAGATAGAGAAAGATAGATAAAATTGCCTTAAAATCCCAAATTCTGCATTTTTCTGTATAAATTTCAAAGACAAAATATTTTGAAGATGTTTCTATCACCCCAGAAAAACTGGTTGTGAAGACATTTTGAGCAGTAAGAGATGTGTAGCAGTACAAAATCATTCTATTTCATTATCTGATTCTGTTATCAGCTAGCAATGTTGTTTTAAAAAAATGGAGCCGTTTGACACTTTGTGATATGATGCTTTACGTGGATAGTTGAACAAAATCAATCACTTTGTCACCAAATCAAATGTTACAAAATAAAGAAAACCACACACGCCCCAAATATCGCCACTACAGCTGTAGTGGACTTTTATGAAGCTCAAGCAAGTTAAAAAAAATTGTAATCAGAAAACCGCATAAGGTACAAATCAGATAGGAGGGGAGGGAGGGAGGGGAGGGACACAAAAAAGAGGAGGGGGGAGGGGTACGAGGTTTTTGAATTTCACCGACGATATTCATAGCTCGGACAATTAATAAGTAAAATTTGATACGTAAATTGCCACATTATTTATACTATTTTGTAGTGGTGGTGTGGAAACCGTTGTTGATTTTCATCATTCACAACAAACATGTTGCACTTTCATAACGAAAACGGACAAAGTTTCATTGTTACTGTTGTGTGTTAAGACTGCTTATATTGAAAATTGTTCAATAATATGACTGCTAATTGTTTTGTTTTTATTAGGAAACATTATAATGAATTATTGTATAATGGAATGTTGTGTTGATAAATACAATATCTGACTATATACTCAACCTCTTAAATTGTTACTGCCAAATGCGATGTCGTGAAAGATAGTGTTTTCAGTCTTGTTATATTGCAAACAAAACACGTTAGATTTTATGTTCCTACCTTGGTGACTTCTATTTTTAATTTTGTTGTTGTGGGCATTTCACAATGAATTATGTTTTAATTAATTTTAGTCCCCGACCCCCTCAATGGAAATTATAGCAACCCCCACCCCTCCCCCTTTGATTTGATGTTTTTATATTCTCTATCCCACACACATGCAGGGACTTTGCTAAATCGGCGTGTATCAAACTGTGACTTGTTTCATGTTTGGTGTGAATTAACGATACATGCAAAATGAATTGCTTTCAGAGCGCACATATCGTTTTTTATACAGCATGTGTTTAAACGTTGATCAAAGATGTGTTGAAAATGTGGTCAAAATGAAATTAGGTATGCACATGTTTTTTTTTGTAAATGAATAAGTTTGAACTTGAATGGCTATTTTGTTGAAAATGTGGTCAAAATGATTACTTGTATAATTTTGGTGAAGGTGTGTTGGTTATACTTCATGATTACATTTCTTAAAACAATGAATTTAAAAGCTTCAAGGGCCTGAAAATAGGTCACCAATTTAGCTCTAACAGCATTGTTTTTATGAACGACTTTTCCTTAACCACCATTTTCTAGGTTGTGTGACATTGGCTCCTTTGTTACAATATCCTTTTCAAATTTAAATTCTTTTGTAATCTTTGTCAGAAACTGTATGTGTGTGTGATCAAGAGAGATTTATGATGACGATGTCAAAAAACATTGAACGGTTATAATCTTTTATTTTGATGTTGCTAATCTTGGGCATTTTGTACCAATAACAAAAACTTTAATTTGACCCCGGTTGTAGAATGTCTCCCGCAAGCGTTTTTTTTCTCTCCAATAAGTAAACCAGCAATAACGAATAAATGAATAAATAACGCTGACAACCTGGGACGTGTGCTGTTTACATGATTTATGTCGTGATTTCAAGGAACGCTTAGGGACTTTAAAGGGGCACCCTGATGGATGAGATTTTGCAAGAAACACGTCGAGATCACCAGAAAGACAGCCTTTTCAAGGATCGGAACACTCACTTTGCTCTGGTTTCCTAGAAATTAAACCGTCAAAACGGCGATTCCTCCTTGGCGGAGATGCTGGAGTAGCCATTTTAGATGGGTGGTTGAAGCGTTTTCTTTATTGGTAGTGCAGTAAAAAAATATTGGAGCTGTTTCCTTTGTTGTGAGCGAAACTCCTTTAAATAATCTGTATAAAATTTTAAAAAAGAAAGAAAAAAAGGCTTGTATTGTGAAAATGTTGTGAAAATGATTGGGTCTAAATGCAGGCGGCCATTAGAAAAGAGACGGTACACGCCTTCTCTTTGGGTGAAATAATTTGACTTCCAGCACCTCCGCCAAGGAGGAATCGCAATTTCTAGGAAACCAGAGCAAAGTGAGTGTTGCAATCTCTGTAAAGGGTGTTTTCCTGGTGATCTGGACGTGTTTCTTACACAAATTCATCTGTCAGGGTGCCCTTTAAGAAGTTTCTGTGAGGATGAACGGAGAGTTTGAGGCCTTGATAGCTGCAGAGAGCGAAGAGAGGCACCGAGGAAGAGTGTTGTCAAAATGACGGAAAGCGAAAGTATGCGTGCTGTTTACACGATATATGTTGTGATTGGTTTATTGCGTTCTGTAATATATGACATAATCCACAGCTCACGTCTATACTTGTTATTTTAAGTTAAGAATCACATCGTTTTTTCAAATTTTATATTTTGATGTTTTAAAAAGAGGTGAGAAATTTCTTTGTCAGCAGAGAATTGAAATGACAAGTTACGCGAGAAGCTAACAACGAGGTACAAATAGAACGATGATATATATATATTACCTACAGCAACATTTTAAAAATTAACTCAATACTCTTGCTTTAAACGATTCACACAAGGAAAAATAACTTGTTGCTCTTGGTTTAAACGATTCACACAAGGACACAATTAACTCGATGCTCTTGGTTTAAACGATTCACACAAGGACACAATTAACTCAATGCTCTTGGTTTAAACGATTCACACAAGGACACAATTAACTCGATGCTCTTGGTTTAAACGATTCACACAAGGACACAATTAACTCAATGCTCTTGGCTTAAACGATTCACACAAGGACACAATTAACTCGATGCTCTTGGTTTAAACGATTCACACAAGGACACAATTAACTCGATGCTCTTGGTTTAAACGATTCACACAAGGACACAATTAACTCGATGCTCTTGGTTTAAACGATTCACACAAGGACACAATTAACTCGATGCTCTTGGCTTAAACGATTCACACAAGGACACAATTAACTCGATGCTCTTGGCTTAAACGATTCACACAAGGACACAATTAACTCGATGCTCTTGGCTTAAACGATTCACACAAGGAACTCGATGCTCTTGGTTTAAACGATTCACACAAGGAAAAAAGTAACTCGATGCTCTTGGCTTAAACGATTCACACAAGGAACTCGATGCTCTTGGTTTAAACGATTCACACAAGGACACATTACAAAATCAATTATCCCACATTCAATTACTCTCTCTCTCCAGACCCCCCCCCCCCCCCCCCCCCCCGATATTTCCGGTTTTTGAGTCTGGAAACTTGGCAGCTATGCACATGAGCTTAGCCGGTTGGGGGTTGCGCACAAGACATGGTGCCTGACCCCGCACATACGACCCTCCTGGATGAATGAAGCTAACCACACCACCAGAACAACATTGACGAACAGCTTTGTACACAAGACATGGTGCCTGATCCCGCACATACGACCCTCCTGGATGAATGAAGCTAACCACACCACCAGAACAACATTGATGAACAGCTTTGCGCACAAGACATGGTGCCTGACCCCGCACATACGACCCTCCTGGATGAATGAAGCTAACCACACCACCAGAACAACATTGATGAACAGCTTTGCGCACAAGACATGGTGCCTGACCCCGCACATACGACCCTCCTGGATGAATGAAGCTAACCACACCACCAGAACAACATGGATGAACAGCTTTGTACACAAGACATGGTGCCTGACCCAACACATACGACCCTCCTGGATGAATGAAGCTAAACCACACCACCAGAACAACATTGATGCATAGCTTTTTGCGCACGAACTGCGCACATAACAATCATGCACCCTGACACGAGTGTCAACAATCATGCACCCTCAACAATCATGCACCCTGACACGAGTGTCAACAATCATGCACCCTCAACAATCATGCACCCTGACACGAGTTTCACCAATCATGCACCCTGACACGAGTGTCAACAATCATGCACCCTCAACAATCATGCACCCTGACACGAGTTTCACCAATCATGCACCCTGACACGAGTGTCAACAATCATGCACCCTCAACAATCATGCACCCTGACACGAGTTTCAACAATCATGCACCCTGACACGAGTTTCAACAATCATGCACCCTGACACGAGTTTCAACAATCATGCACCCTGACACGAGTTTCAACAATCATGCACCCTGACACGAGTTTCAACAATCATGCACCCTGACACGAGTTTCAACAATCATGCACCCTGACACGAGTTTCACCAATCATGCACCTGACACGAGTGTCAACAATCATGCACCCTGACACGAGTGTCAACAATCATGCACCCTCAACAATCATGCACCCTGACACGAGTTTCAACAATCATGCACCCTGACACGAGTTTCACCAATCATGCACCCTGACACGAGTTTCACCAATCATGCACCCTGACACGAGTTTCACCAATCATGCACCCTGACACGAGTTTCAACAATCATGCACCCTGACACGAGTTTCACCAATCATGCACCTGACACGAGTGTCAACAATCATGCACCCTGACACGAGTGTCAACAATCATGCACCCTCAACAATCATGCACCCTGACACGAGTTTCAACAATCATGCACCCTGACACGAGTTTCAACAATCATGCACCCTGACACGAGTTTCAACAATCATGCACCCTGACACGAGTTTCAACAATCATGCACCCTGACACGAGTTTCAACAATCATGCACCTGACACGAGTTTCAACAATCATGCACCCTGACACGAGTTTCAACAATCATGCACCTTGACACGAGTTTCAACAATCATGTACCCTGACACGAGTTTCAACAATCATGCACCCTGACACGAGTTTCAACAATCATGCACCCTGACACGAGTTTCAACAATCATGCACCCTGACACGAGTTTCAACAATCATGCACCCTGACACGAGTTTCAACAATCATGTAACATAGAACAACTAAGCATTCATCTAGACTGCTTCATAGTTGTCAAACTTCAAACGCGTCCACAATCACACACACGACAGAACCCCCCCTCTCTCCTATTCTCTTCACCGTCATACAGCTCTATCTCCCTAAATGCCTTTTTCTTCCATGTTTCCATTCTCTCTCCACCCCTTTCTCTCTCAATGTCTTTTTTTAATTTTTCCAATCTCCTTTTCTTTTTCCATTCATTTCTTGCAAACCAACCATTCACTCCATCCACTTTTCTCTCACAAACCCTCCACCACCCTCCCCAACAGAACACCCCCACCCTGACCCCCCTCCCCCCTCAACCACTCCTTCCCCCTCTCCACCAACACCCTCACTCTCTCCCCACCCCTCCCCCCGCTCCCTAAGAGAGCATCCAGCATCTGAAGCCACAGTCCAAATCTGAGCAGAAACACCGTTCGCTGGACGTAACTGGCTCCCTTCACAAACACGGTTTGAACGGAATTTTTCTCAGCTTCCGTCAGACCAAAATCTTTCTCCGCTAAATCCACCACTCCTTCCACCAATTCCGTCATTTCATCATTGTCATCATCATCAAAAATCAATGAGGATGAAAAAGTGTCATCGGTGCACATGTCAGGGTGCTTGACTGGCGTGTCGTCGGGTGTGGCTGCGTCGCGTGTAGCGGAGAAGAGCCGTGTCACGACGCGACACGCGACGCGTGAGAACCACACACTGTCGTGAAATGTGTTCAGTTCCCCTTTGTCAAACAGCCGGTCTTCTGTGCAGGCCTGAAAGACAGAAAGAGAAACGATGATAATACAGTGGAACCTCCCTTATAAGACCTCCCATTACAAGACTCCCTCCACATAAGACCTGCTTCTCTGAGACATTGCCCCACTTTGTAAGTATTAAAATTACCTCCCTATAAGACCTCTCTTATAAGACCCCTCCCTTATAAGACCTCATTTTGGATGATCTTTGAAGGTCTTATAAGGGAGGTTCCACTGTAGTAAGAAAAATAGGAGGAGAAGATGAAGAAGACGGAAAAAGAAAAGAAAATGAAGAAGAAAGAGAAGAAGAAGAAGAAGAAGAAAGAGAAAAAGGAGAAGAATAAGACGAAGAAGAAGAAGAGCAATAATTATCATATGAATAACAGACACAAAGACAGACAGACAGACAGACAGACAGACCGACCGACCTTCTCTTCGTTGTGGGGCGTGGTCCATTTCAGCACACACATCACACAGTCCCTCAGCCTCCTGTTGCCGTGGAGACCAAACATGGTGGCCATCATGTGACCCAACGCCTGTTCCGCATGGCTGCCTCCTGGTGACCAATCAAAATCATCGTACTTTTACTCATGATTTGGACTTGACTTGTGTATCTTCGAGATCGATCCACTATCTTTAATGGAGCTCTCATCCCCAAAGTGTCTTATCTGAAATGGCTTGCACAAAATATGCCTAACATGGACCCAAACAAACTTCTTTTCCTTTTTCATCGATCGCTCAGACAGTTTCCTAGATGCCTCATGCTGCCGTTATGCACCTAACTGAGAAATAGTTAGGCCCAGCATGTCCGTTTTCGGATGGAGAAAATCTATGTAAGAACTTCTTGAAAAAAGGGCAGGAGAATGGACCAGTAAGGCAGAAAGATAGCAGATGAGAGTAAGCAAAGGAAAAGGCAGAGTCAAAGAGAGTGACAGATAAGAGGAAGCTACAAGCACAGAACTTCCAGAAGGTGGGGGGACTATTTGTACAAAAGACACCCCCCCGGTATCCCCAAAGCACAACACTGGCATCTTGTGTTTCCTCTAAACCATACACAAAACAGCAAAAACTATTGAAGGGCACTGGCCTATAAATCAGTCATTCGCACTCATTGCGTTTTCGCTTCCATACTTTTGAGTTCAATATTTATAGTTGCAACAATGTTTAAGTCCAATTCGAATCTCCTCAAACAAGACGCACACATACACTGATACAGGTGCAAGCAACAACAACAACAACAACAACAACATACAGTATTCATACGGCGCTGAATCTTGATAGAAATCAAATCAAAGCCCATACACATGTTAGCATTCATAGCACATTCAAATAAAAACGCAATAAAAAGCGAACACACACAGATGACATAAATGGAATACAGCAGAAACAGACCTAAAGGCAAGAGAGAGAAGAGAAAGAGAACGGAGCTTTAATGACGGGAACAGGTGGGTTTTGAGGTTAGCTTTGAAAGCAGAGAGGGTCGGTCGCTGATGGAGGGAGAGAGGAAGTTTGTTCCAGGAGGTCGGTCCTGAAACAGCAAAAGAGCGCCGACCAACAGTTGATAGCTTATACCTAGGGATCTGGAGAGAAAGAGGGTCAGAAACTGAATGTAAAGTGCGAGCTGGCGTATAGATGGAAATATTGTCGCAGAGGTAAGATGGAGCAGCTTGATGGATAGATTTATAGCAAAGGGTGTTTAGTTTATACTCGATTCTGTCTGCGACAGGAAGCCAGTGCAACGAACACAAACACGCACCTGGCACATTCCCAGCTCCGTACATCGCTGACACAGAGGCGGCAACGTCCCTGACCTCAGGGTCATCAGCCTGCAACAAGGTCACCAGGCAGGACCAGAAGGTCAACACCTCACGACCTGCAACGACATATAATATCGCAATATCACGACATTTAGTCATGCGCAGAAATGGTGTTTTCACAAAGACAAGCAACAACGTGTCTGTGATATATTATTGCTGTGCTGTTTCTCTCGTCATGTTCCTCGTGTCTGTGATACATTATTGCTGTGCTGTTTCTCTCGTCATGTTCCTCGTGTCTGTGATATATTATTGCTGCATTGTTTCTCTCGTCATGTTCCTCGTGTCTGTGATATATTATTGCTGTGTTGTTTCTCTCGTCATGTTCCTCGTGTCTGTGATATATTATTGCTGCATTGTTTCTCTCGTCATGTTCCTCGTGTCTGTGATATATTATTGCTGTGTTGTTTCTCTCGTCATGTTCCTCGTGTCTGTGATACATTATTGCTGTGCTGTTTCTCTCGTCATGTTCCTCGTGTCTGTGATATATTATTGCTGCATTGTTTCTCTCGTCATGTTCCTCGTGTCTGTGATACATTATTGCTGTGCTGTTTCTCTCGTCATGTTCCTCGTGTCTGTGATATATTATTGCTGTGTTGTTTCTCTCGTCATGTTCCTCGTGTCTGTGATATATTATTGCTGTGTTGTTTCTCTCGTCATGTTCCTCGTGTCTGTGATATATTATTGCTGTGTTGTTTCTCTCGTCATGTTCCTCGTGTCTGTGATATATTATTGCTGTGTTGTTTCTCTCATCATGTTCCTCGTGTCTGTGATATATTATTGCTGTGTTGTTTCTCTCGTCATGTTCCTCGTGTCTGTGATATATTATTGCTGTGTTGTTTCTCTCGTCATGTTCCTCGTGTCTGTGATACATTATTGCTGTGTTGTTTCTCTCGTCATGTTCCTCGTGTCTGTGATATATTATTGCTGTGTTGTTTCCTTCCTTTGTTTTTATTATATCTACGGCAGCCAACACCACATCATTGGATGAGTTGGAGTACCTCGCATAACACCACATCATTGGATGAGTTGGAGTACCTCGCATAACACCACATCATTGGATGAGTTGGAGTACCTCGCATAACACCACATCACTGGATGAGTTGGAGTACCTCGCATAACACCACATCATTGGATGAGTTGGAGTACCTCGCATAACACCACATCATTGGATGAGTTGGAGTACCTCGCATAAGCATTTAGCTCGTTGTACTCTAAGTCAATTATTTTCTGTTGCTGCTATTTTGTGCATGTTTTGGGGGAAAATTCGTTTAAACCACCACCAACAACAAAGCAACACACACACACACAGCACACACACACAACACACACCTAAACAGTTTCCTCTATCTTGCAGTAGTAAGTCAGCATAGTGTGTGAGCACTGAGACAATATTATACAGTTGTCTGTGAAAACTGTGTGGCACATCTGTAGAATTCTCATCATCTTCCAGTATTTCAGAACTTCACACAGACAGACAGACAGACAGACACAGATCTAAACAGTGTTGCCCATCTTGCAGCAGAATGTGGGCGTGGCGTGTCAGCACGGAGGCACACAGACAGACAGACCGACACAGACCTAAACAGTTGTCTCCATCTTGCAGCAGAATGTCGGCGTGGTGTGTCAGCATGGAGGCACACAGACAGACAGACAGACAGACCGACACAGACCTAAACAGTTGTCTCCATCTTGCAGCAGAATGTCGGCGTGGCGTGTCAGCACGGAGGCACACAGAAGCTGAAGCTCCCTGGGCTGCTCTGTCTCGCAGCTCGCGGTCAGAACCCGACTCCATCCCTCAAACAGGTGGCCTAATTTGACAGCAGATTCCTCCGATGCCTGGAACACGGAACAATGAACACTGATTCAAGCAGCAGTTGTATTTTGATGGAACAATGTTTTGATGCTTTGAGCAAAGAACAAAAATCAACTCATCACTTCAAACATGTGGACATCCTTCATTAGACAACTAATTAACATAAACACTGTAAGCACCAGCTCACAGAGATGGCAACCGCTACTCTGAAAAGCTGGGCAGGAACTTGTTTATAATGGAAAAGCTTTGCCCAGGGAACATTCCCAATCTGTTAGCCATGAGGACTTTAGAACTGACTAAGAAGATGATCTCAGAAAGCCAAGAAATCCCTAGTTTAGTCAGAACACAATAGTGAATACAGAAGACAGCTGACTCTTTCAGAGTTTGAGAGAGAGGGCAGCAGACTGCCGGCAAACTAATCCCTTCACCTTCTTCTTCTGCATTCCCAGGCCATATGGCCATAATGGGTGAGGTACGTATGTCTGGTTTTCAGTTTTTACCGGTCTCCCCGCTGCATACAGCATTCTGATTTTGGAGGAGCTCAAAGCAGAACATTATTTTGACCAAAAATTTGTTTGAAAAGAGAGTCAGAAAAATAGTAGATGACAGAAAGCAAATGGAAAAGGCAGTGACAGATTAGAGGAAGTTACAAGCACAAAACTTCGGAAGGTGGGGGAACTATTTGTATGAAAGACCTCCCCAGTATCCCCATGGGATCAACTAATCCCTAATGGTGCAGTACACAATACAGCTGGTACACTGTAGAGAGGACCACTGACAATCACCTGTTTCACAGCGTTGTAGACAGAGGGCAGCAGTGTGCCGGCAAACCCAACCAATGAGGCTTTGACGTCAGATCTGCAAAAAACACCCACCCCAAAACAACAAAACCCCATCATTTGTATGAAGAGAAACACAGATGACCAAAATACAAGGCGCTTCTAATTATAATAAGGTGCACACCCTGAATTTGACCCCAAAATCTGAATTTAAGCAGACACAAGGCACAACATATTTTAAGGTGCATGCAAAATGATTGAAAAAAAAGCAAAAAATTAGATTGAAAACACGAGGTCGACTCAAACAAAGGTCAGTATTTTGCCCAGTTCTGTCAAAACAATCTTCAGAACGACAGAAGTTACACTCACGTCGCTATTCGGATATCCATATGATGAAGACATTTTACGCATCGTCTGCGTCAGAGAGCCCAGAAAAGTCAGAATTGAAAAATGCGGAGTAGATTTCTACAATGGGTTTCGCTCCATAGCCCATGTCCGCCATGATTGTTATTGTCTTTCGCTGTCGAAACCGAAACCGAGGCTGCGACGTCATATCCTGATTCAACCCCCTCCCCCCTTCTCTGTGTGAATGTGTCGTCTGCGTCGGTGGCTTCATTCACAATTTCAGCCTGATAGTCGATTTAAATACTTATGATATGAATGGAATTCACAACTTTGTTTGATTGGATTTCAGTCACATACAAGGCCCAATGCATGTTAAGGTGCAGGGGTGTCAGTTATTGGCCCATTCTCCTGCCCTTTGATTGGATTTCAGTCACATACAAGGCCCAATGCATGTTAAGGTGCAGGGGTGTCAGTTATTGGCCCATTCTCCTGCCCTTTGATTGGATTTCAGTCACATACAAGGCCCAATGCATGTTAAGGTGCAGGGGTGTCAGTTATTGGCCCATTCTCCTGCCCTTTGATTGGATTTCAGTCATATACAAGGCCCAATGCATGTTAAGGTGCAGGGGTGTCAGTTATTGGCCCATTCTCCTGCCCTTTGATTGGATTTCAGTCATATGCAAGGCCCAATGCATGTTAAGGTGCAGGGGTGTCAGTTATTGGCCCATTCTCCTGCCCTTTGATTGGATTTCAGTCATATACAAGGCCCAATGCATGTTAAGGTGCAGGGGTGTCAGTTATTGGCCCATTCTCCTGCCCTTTGATTGGATTTCAGTCATATACAAGGCCCAATGCATGTTAAGGTGCAGGGGTGTCAGTTATTGGCCCATTCTCCTGCCCTTTGATTGGATTTCAGTCATATACAAGGCCCAATGCATGTTAAGGTGCAGGGGTGTCAGTTATTGGCCCATTCTCCTGCCCTTTTTCTGAAAAAAATCTTCCAAATAATGTTCTGCCTTGAGCTCCTCCGAAATCAGGATGTGTCGGCTGTATGCAGCGGGGAGACCTGTGAAAACTGAAAACTGGACACATACGTACCTTATCCATTATGGCCATATGACCCAGGAAGGCAGAAGAAGAAGAATCAAAATAGAAAAGAAAAAGTATTGATTGACTGAAACAGCTCAACAATGCAAAGGAAATCACGTCTGAAACACTTGATGAAAAACACCGTTCATCTCTAAACACCTGGACTGTCCAGCTCTCCAGAGAGTTTCTCTGCACTACAGGACCGTCACTGACAAAAAGTGAGAAAAGGACACGCCTCCTTCTTCCCTTTTCACATCTACACAAAAACAGAGGTATTGGAAATTCAGAAATCACTTCATCTTTAAAGGTGGACCCTGACGGATGAGTTTTTGCAAGAAACACGTCGAGATCACCAGAAAGACAGCCTTTTCAAGGATCGGAACACTCACTTTGCTCTGGTTTCCTAGAAATTAAGCCGTCAAAATGGCGATTCCTCCTTGGCGGAGATGCTGGAGCGGAGTAGCCATTTTGGATGGGGTAGGTGGAGGCCACTCATTGTGGTTGAAGCGTTTTCTTTTTTTGTAGTGCAGTAAAAAACCCAATTGGAGTTATTTCCATTGTTGTGAGCGAAACTCCTTTAGATAAACTATAAAAAAAAAAAAGAAAAAAAAAAAGGCTTGTATTGCGAAAGTTTTGTGCAAACGATTTGGCGGCCATTAGAAAAGAGACGGCACACGCCTTCTCATTGGGTGAAAGAATTTGATTTCCAGCACCTCCGCCAAGGAAGAATCACCGATTTGACGGTTTGATTTCTAGGAAACCAGAGCAAAGTGAGTGTTGCAATCTCTGTAAAGGGTGTTTTCTTCCACACACCCCTTGCCCCACCCCCCCTTACTTTTCTAACCAATACTCACCTTCTTTCTGTCTGCAGTCTTTCCAGCACTTGTCCAAACACCTAACACAGAACAAAAACATAATATCTTTACTGCACTCCCCCCCCCCCCCCCCCCCCCCTCTCCATGCCTCTCTCCATGCGCTAAACATACATGAACAGCTTACTGTTGTAAACAGAATTTGATAGGAGAATTTGCTGAGGTAAAATCCAACATTGTTGCTATCAGAGAGCAATGACAATGCAGTGATTTGTTCAAACTATGAACACATGTGAACTTCCTTGAGATGAACTGAGCGCTCAATTCTTTGTAACTGGGAGAGTCCATTATTAAGAGTGTGAAATCAAAAATCACCTTCACTCTTGCCACAATCGTTAAATACAGTAAAAATCGCTTAAGTCAAAATTGAAGGGACTGAAATTTTTTTTTTTTTTTTTTTGGAGTTAAAAAGACTTTTCAACATAGAGGTACTGGGACCCATATGTTATTGTGAGTTATCCAGTGTTTTAGAGTTATCCATTTTGGAGTTATCAGTTCTCCACTGTACCATCCCCCGAAGTCAGTGTGGCTGCCCACGTGGCGGGGTAATCAAAAGCGGTCACACACATAATGCTCTCATCTCTAGCTGGTGCATTTGTACCACAATGTTCAAGTGCTTTGGCTTTAGATGATCCCTGGAGTCCTTTAGCCAGGGTACGAAACAACATCTAAATACTGTATTTCATGGACTGTAAAGCAGTCTAAAACCTCAAGACTGAGAGCTCTGTACCTCATAATACTAGTACAGTGGACCTCCCTTATAAGACCTTCAAAAATTATCCAAAATGAAGTCTTATAAGGGAGGGGTCTTATAAGGGAGGGTCTTATCAGGGAGGGGTCTTATAAGGGAGGGGTCTTATAAGGGAGGTAATTTTAATACTTATAAAGAAGGGTAATGTCTCAGAGAAGTAGGTCTTATATGGGAGGGAGTCTTATAATGGGAGGTCTTATAAGGGAGGTTTCACTGTAGTAAATTTAATTTAATTAGCTACAACGACATAATCAAATGTTCGTAAAATGTTCTGGTTGCGTCTCTTAAATAATAATCGCTTTTCACGAGGGTTACCAATAAAACCTAGAGTCAAAGTCAGCTTCTGAGAAGAAAAAAAAGCAGCAGAGAATATTGGGCGACACTCACAGTGACGCGTGTCGTCATGTCTCCATCGCCAATGGCAACAGCCGGTAATGATAGCAGGTCAAAGATCTGTGGGAAAAAACACAATCAGTCATGTGGCACATAGTATGTACACACACACACACACACACACACACACACACACACACACACACACACACACAGACACACACACGGACATATAGTTTGAAAAGCCTTGGCCACTGTCTCAGCCAAAAGATATTTACTGTATTAAGAGGATTCCCAAAGCCAACTACTCCCCAAATCTGCAACACTAAGGCCGGGTTCACATTAGACGCGTAAGTTCCATATGGAAAACCCTAAATAAGTGGAAGAAAGAAGGATAAAAGTTTACGCATATAGGGGAAATTCGGACACGTGCGCAAATCTTTTCCCTTCTTTGTTTCACTTATTTACGGATTGCGCACGGGTTTCCGCATGGAATATCCGCTGATGTGTGTACACGGCCTTATCCTTCTTTGTTTCACTTATTTACGGATTGCGCACGGGTTTCCGCATGGAATATCCGCCGATGTGTGTACACGGCCTAAGAGTGAGACCAGTGCCAATCCCCCCCTCCCCCCTCCTCCCCTTCGTTTGATAGCCACAGTCATTGACAAAAGACAAGCCGTGCAACAATTTTCTACGGAAAGCTGATAAAAGTGATACCGTAAAAACTGGACTAAGACGCACCTGTATATAAGCCGCATCCCTTAAATTGACACAATATTAGGTATTTATTCACATATAAGCCGCACCAGTTTATAAGCCGCAGAGAAAATTGTATGTGCGCAAACCAACACAAATATAGACATTCTCATATCAGAACATAAGTATTTAATGTTCTCATACACTTTAAACATGGGATTTGAATCTATTGATTACCAAAACCAGTTTTGAGTCTAAAGAAGCTCAAAATAGGCTGAAGAATGTGGCCAGAAACATTTAATCATACTGATAAATGTAGAATGGAAAAAACTCCACATATAATCCGCATCAGTCTATAAGCCGCATGGGCCAAAGTTGAGGAAAAAAGTAGCGGCTTATAGTCCGCATTTTACGGTAAATTGCTTTAGTAAAAGATTCTACCGTACCTTGCTTTAGCCTGATATACAAACCCTAGAAGGGGGATAACTCTCCCTCACTCTGACCTTGATGACAGTGTCGGGGTAGGTGGTCTCCCTTAGCCCCATGTCCAGGAGTCGATCGACCACAGCCGTTGTCATGGTAACACGATGACAACCGGGGTGACTCCCCTTGTCGCCTTGATGACCGCAAGGTATGCTGGGATGGCTGCTCTGAAGCGAGGCTGCGTCTTGGTGTCGACCTTTTGCCATGGAAAATGCAGCAAAAGGAACTTTAAAATGGAATGACGGATGTAGTAGACCTGCGCACCACGCCCATCCGGAAGTAGGGGAGATAACTATCACCCCGTATCCGGTATAAGGGTCGAGGTCACGGCCAACTTTCGTTTTTACTATATTCTTTGGTATAGTTCCAGGTCATTAGAGTGAATGCACATGTTTTAAGTGTTGGTACAGTATGGTTAAATTAGATGGAACATTTCTATCAATCTAGAATAATTCTTACCAAATAAAAGAATGTGAAAATTGCGTTTACATTTTTGTCACACGCACATGTACCCATGCATGTGCACTTACACACACACACACACACACATACAGAGACATAGACAGACACAGACACACACATACTGACACAGACATGCACACACACACACAGAGACATAGACAGACACATACACACACATACTGACACAGACATGCACACACACACACACACACACACATACTGACACAGACATGCACACACACACACACATACAGAGACATAGACAGACACATACACACACATACTGACACAGACATGCACACACACACACAGACACACACATACTGACACAGACATGCACACACACACACACAGACACATACACACACATTCTGACACAGACATGCACACACACACACACAGACACATACACATACTGACACAGACATGCACACACACACACACAGACACATACACACACATTCTGACACAGACATGCACACACACACAAACGTGCAATCCCACCTTTTTCTCTCAATAAAAAAAACAACCACTCACAATTTAAAAACACTTTCTATGTACCAACAAAAACACTCAAATCTCACCATCATCATTTCCAGCAGCCTTCCCATCAGCCCACTGCTGTCTCAGCCAATCAACAACTGCCACGTGGACCTCGTAGAAATCTCCCGACCAACCAAGCAGCCTCATCACCACCCCCTCCCCTCCCTCTCCTCCTCCCTCACCCCCACACAAACAACACAGCGCAAGTTTCCCCACACAGCTCAGAAACTCGGAGAGGAAGGGGGAGTGCAGGGAGTAGGGAGGGAGAGAGGTGAACACTTCCTGTTTCAAAACGTCAGTGAGGTGCCGATGCAAGGTTCGCTGGTTGTGTTGGAGGGAGGGGGGGAGGGAGGGGAGGAGGGGGGAGGAGACTGAGAGAAGGAGGTGGGTGATGTCCAGAGACAGTCTGCGCGTCACCAGACACGGGTTGGCTCTGAAATATAAACCAACAGATATGATAATGATAATAACAAAATGAAGAGCATACATGCATATAGAACTTGTTTCAGACTAGAACCCAGGTATTGTAATTCTTCTTCAATCGCTCAGACAGTTTCCTGTCAATTATGAGCGCAGATGCGTCATGCTGCCGTTATGCGCCTAACTAAGAAACAGTTAGGCCCAGCAAGTCCGACTTCGGCTGGAGGAAATCTTTTTGAAAGTGTTTCTTGAAAAAAGGCAGGAGAATGGACCGGAAAGGCAGAAAGATAATAGTAGATGACAGCAAGCAAAGGGAAAAGGCAGAGTCAAAGAGAGTGACAGATTAGAGGAAGTTACAAGCACAGAACTTCCAGAAGGTGGGGGAACTATTCATACAAAAGATCCCCCCAGGTATCCCCACGGGGGTGGGTATTGTAATCACGAGCGTGTCTTAAACAGTTAACATGGGTAATAGCATGTAAATTAGACTAAACTGTCAAAATATTTATGCTAACTTACATCTTACTACCTGTGTTAACTGTTTAAGGCGCACTCGTGAATAGCGCACCAGAGCACTTTACGTCAAAGAGGAGAAAATAAGGCCACAAGAAGATGGCGCAAAACAACAACAAAAACAAAAACCAGAGTGGGCTTTGAAAAAATGCAAGCAGACAGGCAGACAGACAGACTGGTAGACAGACCAAGGATTCGCTTACCGGGTGAACAGACAGGTGATCGGCGGCCAGGTGGACAGACAGGCAGACATCAAGGTATGTAGGGTGGATCCACTCAGGTCATGGCTCAGCAACAACAGGTAATGAATCTGAACAGACAGACAGACAGACATCAAGGTATGTAGTGTGGATCCAGTCAGGTCATGGCTCAGCAACAACAGGTAATGAATCTGAACAGACAGACAGACAGACAGACAGACATCAAGGTATGTAGGGTGGATCCAGTCAGGTCATAGCTCAGCAACAACAGGTAATGAATCTGAACAGACAGACAGACAGACAGACAGACATCAAGGTATGTAGGGTGGATCCAGTCAGGTCATAGCTCAGCAACAACAGGTAATGAATCTGAACAGACAGACAGACAGACAGACAGACAGACAGACATCAAGGTATGTAGGGTGGATCCACTCAGGTCATGGCTCAGCAACAACAGGTAATGAATCTGAACAGACAGACAGACAGACAGACATCAAGGTATGTAGGGTGGATCCAGTCAGGTCATAGCTCAGCAACAACAGGTAATGAATCTGAACAGACAGACAGACAGACATCAAGGTATGTAGGGTGGATCCAGTCAGGTCATAGCTCAGCAACAACAGGTAATGAATCTGAACAGACAGACAGACAGACAGACAGACATCAAGGTATGTAGGGTGGATCCAGTCAGGTCATAGCTCAGCAACAACAGGTAATGAATCTGAACAGACAGACAGACAGACAGACAGACACAGACAGACAGACATCAAGGTATGTAGGGTGGATCCAGTCAGGTCATAGCTCAGCAACAACAGGTAATGAATCTGAACAGACAGACAGACAGACAGACAGACAGACATCAAGGTATGTAGGGTGGATCCAGTCAGGTCACAGCTGTCTGGGAGAGAGTTCCATCTACAATGACATATTAACTGCCATATTTTTCAGACTATAAGGCGCAGCTTAGTATAAGGCGCACCCCCCAAATTTTACACAAATTTAAGATTTTGTTATAATTTTATTACTATATTATTTGTCCCATTTTAAAGGGGCACCCTGACGGATGAGTTTTTGCAAGAAACATGTCGAGATCACCAGGAAAACACCTTCTACAGAGACAGCAACACTCACTTTGCTCTGGTTTCCTAGAAATCAAACCGTCAAATCGGTGATTCCTTCTTGCTGAAAGTCAAATTCTTTCAGTGAAAGAGATGTGACTTCTCTTTTCTAATGGTCGCCTGAGCTTAGACCAAATCATTAGCACGAAATTTCCACAATACAATCCCTTTTATTTATTTAAAAAAAAATTGCATACAGTTTACCAAAAGGAGTTTCGCTCACTACAAAGGAAATAGCTCCAATGTTTGTTTTTTTACTGCACTACAAAGAAGAAAAAGCTTCAACCACAATGAGTGGCCTCCACCCACACCATCCAAAATGGCTTCTCTCTCCGGCATCTCCGCCAAGGAGGAATCGCCGTTATGATGGCTTGATTTCTAGGAAACCAGAGCAAAGTGAGTGTTCCGATCCTTGAAAAGGCTGGTGATCTCGACGTGTTTCTGGCAAAAACTAATCCGTCAGGGTGCACCTTTAAGTCTCAGCCTGGAATAGCAAATAAGGCCGAAAAATACAGTATAGTGGAACCTCCCTTATAAGACCTCCCCTTATAAGACTCCCTCCCATATAAGACTTACTTCTCTGAGACATTGCCCCTCTTTGTAAGTATTAAAATTACCTCCCTTATAAGACCTCTCGCTTATAAGACCTCCTTTTGGAAGATTTTCGAAGGTCTTATAAGGGAGGTTCCACTGTATTCCAATGTACCGATGATGACCCACCTGTATCAACAGTCCGTGCACCTGGCTGGCAT
Source organism: Phymorhynchus buccinoides (assembly GCA_017654935.2). Classification (NCBI taxonomy): domain Eukaryota; kingdom Metazoa; phylum Mollusca; class Gastropoda; order Neogastropoda; family Raphitomidae; genus Phymorhynchus; species Phymorhynchus buccinoides. Next base: position 692,447 of record CM065688.1, read on the forward strand.
TGAAAGGGTTAAGGTGCAGGGGTGTTAGTCTGGATAGCACATAAGGCCGACCAATACAGCATTCCAATGTACTGATGATGACCCACCTGTATCAACAGTCCGTGCACCTGGCTGTGAGGCAGGCTGGGTTCAGAGGTCGAAGGTGACGGGGTCACAGAGGTCATGAGGGAGGTCAGCACGGAGGTCAGGTGGTCCTTGTTGACCAATGGCTGCACGGCTCTGGCGGCCATCACGCGAATCTGGTAGACGGCGCTGCTGCTGCATCTGTAGCACAACGCTACATTTCGTAAAATAGTTCCCCCACCTTCTGGAAGATCTGTGCTTGTAACTTCCTCTAATCTGCGAGTTGGGACTCGGAATGAGCGGCGTGGGAGCAACGCCACTGTACGGCCCAAAAAGATAGGACAGCAAAAAATAACAAAAAAACCTTCCTCTAATCTGCCACTCTCTTTGACTCTGCCTTTTCCCTTCGCTTTCTGTCATCTACTATCTTTCTGATTTATTGACCCATTCTCCTGCTTTAAAACAAAATCTTCCAAATAACGTTTCTCCTTTGAGCTCCTCCAAAATCGGAATGTGTCGGCTGTACGCAGCGGGGAGACCAGTGAAAAATGAAAACGGACACATACGTACCTTACCCATTAAGGCCTTATGGCCTGGGAACGCAGAAGAAGAAGAAGAAGTGGAAAAAAATATCGCCTTATAGTCCAAAAATTACGGTAAGTGCTGAAAAGACTCCAAGGGAATGGGATCATTTTGGGCTGTGCTCACCTGATGACAAGGGGGATAAACGCTGACAGGTGCAGTCGTGTGGAGTTATCTTCCATGGTGGAGGGAAACAAGCGTCCCAACACCATCAGGACGGGGTAGAGGGAGGGGTGAAGGTGGGGGGCACCTCTGGACCTGAAAGCATCATCATCATCATCATCATCATCATCATCATCATCATCATCATCATTATCATCATCATTATCATCATCATCATTATCATCATCATCACCATCATCATCATCATCATCATCATCATCATCACCATCATCATCATCATCATCATCATCATCATCATCATCATCATCATCATCATCACCATCATCATCATCATCATCATCATCGTCATCATCATCATCATCATCATCATCATCATCATCATCATCATCATGACCAACATCATCATCATCATCATCATCATCATGACCAACATCATCATCATCATCATCATCATCATCACCATCATCATGACCAACATCATCATCATCATCATCATCATCATCATGACCAACATCATTATCATCATCATCATCATCATGACCAACATCATCATCATCACCATCATCATCATGACCATCATCATCATGACCATCATCATCATCATCATCATCATCATGACCATCATCATCATCATCATCATCATCATCATCATCATCATCATCATCATCATCATCATCATCATGACCATCATCATCATCATCATCATCATCATCATGACCAACATCATCATCATCATCATCATCATCATGACCAACATTACCATCATCATCATGACCAACATCATCATCATCATCGTCATCATCATCATTATCATCATCATCATGACCAACATCATCATCATCATCATCATCATCATCATCATCACCATCATCATCATGACCAACATCATCATCATCACCATCATCGTCATCATCATCATCATGACCAACATCACCATCATCATCACCATCATGACCAACATCATCATCACCATCATCATCATCATGACCAACATCATCATCATGACCAACATTACCAACATCATCATGACCAACATCATCATGACCATCACCATCATGACCATCATCATCATCACCATCATCATGACCAACATCATCATCATCACCATCATCATGACCAACATTACCATCATCATCATGACCAACATCATCATCACCAACATCATCATCATCATCACATCATCATCATCATCATCACCATCATCATGACCAACATTACCATCATCATCATGACCAACATCATCATCATCATCACCATCATCATCATCATCATCATCATCACCATCATCATGACCAACATCATCATCATCATCATCACCATGATCATCATCACCATCATCATCATCACCAACATCATCATGACCAACATCATCATCATCATCATCATGACCAACATCATCATCATCATGACCAACATTCACACATCATCATCATGACCAACATCATCATCATCATCATCATCATGACCAACATCATCATCATCATCATGACCAACATTACCATCATCATCATGACCAACATCATCATGACCAACATCATCATCACCATCACCATCATGACCAACATCATCATCATCACCACCATCATGACCAACATCACCATCATCATCATGACCAACATCATCATCATCATCATCATGACCAACATCACCATCATCATCATGACCAACATCATCATGACCAACATCATCATCATCATGACCATCATCATCATCATCATCATGACCAACATCATCATCATCATCACCATCATCATCATGACCATCATCACCATCATCATGACCAACATCATCATCACCATCATCATCATCATCATCATCATGACCAATATCATCATCATCATCATCACCATCCTCCTCCTCCTCCTTGTAATGCCTTTCATATGGTGATGCTTTGTTTCTATATCAATGCTTCTTGTGTGTACAGTGGTACCCCTCTAATAAGACGCTCGCAAATGCGACTTCTCCTCACATACGACCATTTTTTTTTCTTCCTGAACACATTCCACTATATATCCTATGCCGCAAATACGACTTTTCCTGAGTTCCGACTTACGACCCGATTTCAGGGGTTGAGATGCGACCACAATCTTATCTTTTTGCAGTCAAGTTCGTGCAAATCGATCTCTCGATGAAAAGCAGATCGAAAGTCATGGCAACAGGTCCGATGGCAACTTCGATGGCCCATGTTGCACTCACACACAAACTACACATAGCAGTACAGACCTAATCTTCGCCATAACGGACCTACTAAATACTGGATTATGCACAACGACACAACACAACACAACACAAAACATGACAAAGTAACGCTGTGGCAGTTCATTTTTAGTCACAGTTTGCACACACAGAACTTTTACCGCGCATACAACTCGGCTGACAAAATGGCGCCGCATACACCGCAGATACGAAATCACGCTAATGCGCCAGCTGCTTTCATTTATCGGATTTTGTGAGTTGTTTGCATTCAGCGAGAGTTGTAGTGCACACACTAACGCCGATTTATCAGTCTGATAGCGGAAAGGAGCTGCTTTTCAACTTTTTTGTGTGTAAAGTGAAACCATTCTGATTCACTGAGTTCCAACTTATGGAGTATGACCGATCACCTAGTTTCAACTTGGAAGTTGACTTCGCATTTACGTGTGCACAGAGTTCGTAAAGATCGACACGATCGCGACTGTTTCAGTTCAAACTTTGATCATAAACTGCTCAGTGATGACACATGTGCATAAAAGTGGTGACATTTAGTGGTCAGATCGTGATATCGCTGATTAAATTCTTCAATTTCGGCATGAGAACGGTTCGTTTTTACCGAGATTGACGATGTCTACACGCACAGGTGATGACCAGCATAAATTTTTTTTTTACTGGATTCGGGAAAATCCGCGTATGGCGACTCGGAAAAGATGCTTGGTCCTCTAATAAGACCACCCCTCAGATAAGACTTTTTTTCACTGCACTTTCAAGGTCTTATTAGAGGGGCACCACTGTATGTGCTTTTCCTTTGCAATAGTATAACATGTACAAATGAGTAGCTGCAGAGTAATCGACAAAACCACCTGACCCCATGTGATGCGTGGCCTGGTCCAGCTCTTGAAGCAGGAAGGGGTAGAGCGACGGGAACTTGTGGAAAAACTCACGCCCCGTCTGACTGCAACGGAGTAACAGGAGGAAAACCACAGTTCACATCATCATCATCATCATCGTCATCATCATCATCGTCATCATCATCGTCATAAACTCACGACCCGTCTGACTGCAACGGAGTAACAGGAGGAAAACCACAGTTCACAAGAGGCAAAGCATTCAAGGCTCACTCGAACAGGAACATGTGGGACAACAACAAACAAAGATTGAGGGGGTGAGGGGTCTAAAGTACAAGATTGCCAATAAAATTAAAAAGTACAAATGAAACTATCGTTAATGGATACAACTTAAAAAAATAAAATACAAAAAAGTGCCCGTGCCGAGAATTGAACCCGGAACCATTGGCATGACAGACATACACTCTACCAATGAGCTATCGAGGCTTTCAGTGTTGATGAGTTTCTTAACTCATGTTGCCTGTTGAATACTCTCTAACCCACTAATCTAAAATGTTATCAGTTTACAGTGTTGCTATTTAATTGTTCAAATTATTGTTTGAAAGCTTGCATAGACATCTATATGTGTGCAAAGTTTCAACAATGTACGCCTTCTGTTTCCCGAGAAAATGCCAACGTTAAAGTTTGGAGAATAGACCATGGACACAACACACACACACACAGACACACACACCGAACTATCATACTATAGACTCACTTTGTGTTAACGAATGAGCCAAAAATCAAACTGTGTGAACGCTTTCAAACCAAACCACGATCATGTATAAACGCCAAAGCCAGTCTGACTAAAACCTTAACAACAAACTTGATCAAACGTCATAGATAAGGACAATCAACTTCACAACAACAACAACATACAGTGTTTATACAGCACTGAATCTGGATAGAAATCAAATCAAAGCGCACACACATGTTAGCATTCAAAGCGCATTCAAACAAAAACACAACACAAAGCGAACACACACGTATGACATAAATGGTATACAGCAGAAACAGACCTAAAGGCAAGGAGAGAGAAGAGAAAGAGAGTGGAGCCTCAATGACGGGGGAACAGGTGGGTTTTGAGGTTTGATTTGAAAGCAGAGAGGGTCGGTCGCTAACGGAGGGAAAGACACACACACTCACACACCGGTTTCGTTTGGACAGCCCCACGTCATCTTTGCAGCGCTTCACTCCAAAGATCCGAGTCATGAGGGCACTGAGTAGCAGTGTGGACGAATTACGAACCTGAAAACGTAACGTAGCATAACATAAATAACATATAACATGGAATGCATAGCATGGAATTTGAAGGTTTCGTTGATTTGACAAGATCACAAAAAGTTGAAAAAAGTTTCGAACAAACAGATGGTATTTTTTTCCAGCCAAATTCATCAAGAAAGGGACCTCTTTGTTGGAATGATGTTGTTTTTTCCTAAGATACACACTTCCACTTTTGGTGGCATAGTCTATTGACGCGGCTGTGCTGACATACTACTACTACTACTGCTACTACTACTACTACTACTACCACTACTACTACTACTAATAGTGAATCATTTATATAGCGCACTCCTCCACCAAATGATGTTGTTTCCTAAGATACACACTTCCAGTTTTGGTGGCATAGTCTATTGACGCAGCTGCGCTGACATACTACTACTACTACTACTACTACTACTACTACCACTTGTTTCCTATTTAGCGCAAAAATTAAAAGCTTCAACAAATAATCGCTCACACACATGGCATAGTCTATTGACGCCTGCTGCAAATGAACCATACTCACTACATCTACTAATAGTGAATCATTTACCCTAGCGCAAAAATTAAAAGCAAGAAATTCAACAAAAACAAATAATCGCTCACACACATGAGCATAAAAGCATACAGTGAAACCTGTCTTCAAATCTCCAGAACCAAATCAGTGACATCTTCTCCCAGTCCAGTGTCCTTGAACAGAGCTCTCACCCTCACTGTGCTATTGTCCCATTCACACACACACCATACCTCCCAGTGTTGCGACTTGAATCCAGTGATGGCGGCCTTCAGGCCGTCAGAAACGTAAACTGGCACGTCCTCTCCCAGACGACTGTCCTTGAACAGAGCTCTCACCCTCACTGTGCTATTGTCCCATTCACACACACACCATACCTCCCAGTGTTGCGATTTGAATCCAGTGATGGCGGCCTTCAGTCCGTCAGAAACGTAAACTGGCACGTCCTCTCCCAGACGACTGTCCTTGAACAGAGCTCTCACCCTCACTGTGCTATTGTCCCATTCACACACACACCATACCTCCCAGTGTTGCGACTTGAATCCAGTGATGGCGGCCTTCAGTCCGTCAGAAACGTAAACTGGCACGTCCTCTCCCAGACGACTGTCCTTGAACAGAGCTCTCAGAATGTTCAGAGCATGAACCTGTCGAAAATCACCACAACCATACTTCTTCTTCAACTGCGTTCCAAGGCCACATGCCCGTAATGGGCACGCATGTGTCCTGCTTTCAGTTTGTACTGGTCTCCCCGCTGCATTCAGCCCACACAGCCTGATTTGGGAAGAGCTCAAAAATTATTTGGATGATTTTGTGGAGAGAGAAAAAAAAGGCAGGAGATAAGTCAGAAAGATAGTAGATGACAGAAAGAAAAGGAAAAGGCAGAGTCAAAGAGAGTGATAGATGAGAGGAAGTTGCTAGCACAGAACTTCCAGAAGGTGGGGGAACTACTTGTACCGAAAGACTCTACAGCATCCACACAGGGAGTGACTCATAGAAGGCGGGGTGGTCCAGCTCCCTGTATGGAGGCACGAGGCATCCACCCACAGCCCCAGCACAACCATACATTATTCTATGATTTATGGAGTATTACGTTTAATTCAACAAGTACCAGTCACTTCCATCTTTGATATACAAAACCACATAACAGAGAGAGAGAGAGAGAGAGAGAGAGAGAGAGAGAGAGAGAGAGAGAGAGAGAGAGAGAGAGAGAGAGAGAGAGAGAGAGAGAGAGAGAGAGAGAGAGAGAGAGAGAGAGAGAGAGAGAGAGAGAGAGAGAGAGAGAGAGAGAGAGAGAGAGAGAGAGAGAGAGAGAGAGAGAGAGAGACAGAGACAGAGAGAGACAGAAAAAGTAGAATGGAAGAAAGACACAGACAAGAGAGTGAAAGAAAAAACAAACAAACAACACACAAACCCCAAAGTGCAATATCGATCAAGTTGACCAGACCAATAACCTTTCTCCACACAAACCCCAAAGTGCAATATCGATCAAGTTGACCAGACCAATAACCTTTCTCCACACAAACCCCAAAGTGCAATATCGATCAAGTTGACCAGACCAATAACCTTTCTCCACACAAACCCCAAAGTGCAATATCGATCAAGTTGACCAGACCAATAACCTTTCTTCACACAAACCCCAAAGTGCAATATCGATCAAGTTGACCAGACCAATAACCTTTCTCCACACAAACCCCAAAGTGCAATATCGATCAAGTTGACCAGACCAATAACCTTTCTCCACACAAACCCCAAAGTGCAATATCGATCAAGTTGACCAGACCAATAACCTTTCTCCACACAAACCCCAAAGTGCAATATCGATCAAGTTGACCAGACCAATAACCTTTCTTCACACAAACCCCAAAGTGCAATATCGATCAAGTTGACCAGACCAATAACCTTTCTCCACACAAACCCCAAAGTGCAATATCGATCAAGTTGACCAGACCAATAACCTTTCTTCACACAAACCCCAAAGTGCAATATCGATCAAGTTGACCAGACCAATAACCTTTCTCCACACAAACCCCAAAGTGCAATATCGATCAAGTTGACCAGACCAATAACCTTTCTCCACACAAACCCCAAAGTGCAATATCGATCAAGTTGACCAGACCAATAACCTTTCTCCACACAAACCCCAAAGTGCAATATCGATCAAGTTGACCAGACCAATAACCTTTCTTCACACAAACCCCAAAGTGCAATATCGATCAAGTTGACCAGACCAATAACCTTTCTCCACACAAACCCACTGCATGTACTGCTCACCTGAGAATCAGTCTTCGCTGATGATGACGACGATGATGACGACGATGATGACGACGATGATGATGATGACGACGATGACGATGACAGAGCGATGCTGAGCAGCCGTTTCATGGTGTTGTGAAAACAGGGCCGACCGCTGCTGGAGGTTTCTGTCGCCACAATGGCCTGCACCCAAAGGGTTAATGATTCGCTATACAGATCCTGCACTGAATGGGTTAACTTTACCTAGCTTTCCTTAATATCACCTCTACACCTTCTTCTTCTTCTGCGTTCCCAGGCCATATGGCCATAATGGGTAAGGTACATATGTGTCCGGTTTTCAGTTTTCACTGGTCTCCCCGCTGCGTACAGCCGACACATTCCGATTTCGTCGGAGCTCAAAGAAGAAACATTATTTGGAAGATGTTTTTGAAAACAAAGGCAGGAGAATGGGACCAATAAGTCAGAAAGACAGTAGATGACGGAAAGCAAAGGGAAAAGGCAGGAGAATGGGTCAATAAGTCAGAAAGACAGTAGATGACAGAAAGCAAAGGGAAAAGGCAGGAGAATGGGTCAATAAGTCAGAAAGACAGTAGATGACGGAAAGCAAAGGGAAAAGGCAGGAGAATGGGTCAATAAGTCAGAAAGACAGTAGATGACGGAAAGCAAAGGGAAAAGGCAGGAGAATGGGTCAATAAGTCAGAAAGACAGTAGATGACGGAAAGCAAAGGGAAAAGGCAGGAGAATGGGTCAATAAGTCAGAAAGACAGTAGATGACAGAAAGCAAAGGGAAAAGGCAGGAGAATGGGTCAATAAGTCAGAAAGACAGTAGATGACGGAAAGCAAAGGGAAAAGGCAGGAGAATGGGTCAATAAGTCAGAAAGACAGTAGATGACGGAAAGCAAAGGGAAAAGGCAGGAGAATGGGTCAATAAGTCAGAAAGACAGTAGATGACGGAAAGCAAAGGGAAAAGGCAGGAGAATGGGTCAATAAGTCAGAAAGACAGTAGATGACGGAAAGCAAAGGGAAAAGGCAGGAGAATGGGTCAATAAGTCAGAAAGACGGTAGATGACAGAAAGCAAAGGGAAAAGGCAGGAGAATGGGTCAATAAGTCAGAAAGACAGTAGATGACGGAAAGCAAAGGGAAAAGGCAGGAGAATGGGTCAATAAGTCAGAAAGACGGTAGATGACAGAAAGCAAAGGGAAAAGGCAGGAGAATGGGTCAATAAGTCAGAAAGACAGTAGATGACGGAAAGCAAAGGGAAAAGGCAGGAGTATGGGTCCAATAAGTCAGAAAGACAGTAGATGACAGAAAGCAAAGGGAAAAGGCAGGAGAATGGGTCAATAAGTCAGAAAGATAGTAGATGACAGAAAGCAAAGGGAAAAGGCAGGAGAATGGGACCAATAAGTCAGAAAGACAGTAGATGACAGAAAGCAAAGGGAAAAGGCAGGAGAATGGGTCAATAAGTCAGAAAGACAGTAGATGACGGAAAGCAAAGGGAAAAGGCAGGAGAATGGACCGGTAAGGCAGAAAGATAGTAGATGACAGAAAGCAAAGGGAAAAGGCAGGAGAATGGACCAATAAGTCAGAAAGACAGTAGATGACAGAAAGCAAAGGGAAAAGGCAGGAGAATGGACCAATAAGTCAGAAAGATAGTAGATGACAGAAAGCAAAGGGAAAAGGCAGGAGAATGGGTCAATAAGTCAGAAAGACAGTAGATGACGGAAAGCAAAGGGAAAAGGCAGGAGAATGGACCAGTAAGTCAGAAAGACAGTAGATGACGGAAAGCAAAGGGAAAAGGCAGGAGAATGGACCGGTAAGGCAGAAAGACAGTAGATGACAGAAAGCAAAGGGAAAAGGCAGGAGAATGGACCAATAAGTCAGAAAGACAGTAGATGACAGAAAGCAAAGGGAAAAGGCAGGAGAATGGACCAATAAGTCAGAAAGACAGTAGATGACAGAAAGCAAAGGGAAAAGGCAGGAGAATGGGTCAATAAGTCAGAAAGACAGTAGATGACGGAAAGCAAAGGGAAAAGGCAGGAGAATGGGTCAATAAGTCAGAAAGACAGTAGATGACGGAAAGCAAAGGGAAAAGGCAGGAGAATGGGTCAATAAGTCAGAAAGACAGTAGATGACGGAAAGCAAAGGGAAAAGGCAGGAGAATGGGACCAATAAGTCAGAAAGACAGTAGATGACAGAAAGCAAAGGGAAAAGGCAGGAGAATGGGTCAATAAGTCAGAAAGATAGTAGATGACGGAAAGCAAAGGGAAAAGGCAGGAGAATGGGACCAATAAGTCAGAAAGACAGTAGATGACGGAAAGCAAAGGGAAAAGGCAGGAGAATGGGCCAATAAGTCAGAAAGATAGTAGATGACAGAAAGCAAAGGGAAAAGGCAGGAGAATGGGACCAATAAGTCAGAAAGACAGTAGATGACGGAAAGCAAAGGGAAAAGGCAGGAGAATGGGTCAATAAGTCAGAAAGACAGTAGATGACAGAAAGCAAAGGGAAAAGGCAGGAGTATGGGTCAATAAGTCAGAAAGACAGTAGATGACAGAAAGCAAAGGGAAAAGGCAGGAGAATGGGTCAATAAGTCAGAAAGACAGTAGATGACGGAAAGCAAAGGGAAAAGGCAGGAGAATGGGTCAATAAGTCAGAAAGACAGTAGATGACAGAAAGCAAAGGGAAAAGGCAGGAGAATGGGTCAATAAGTCAGAAAGACAGTAGATGACAGAAAGCAAAGGGAAAAGGCAGGAGAATGGACCGGTAAGGCAGAAAGACAGTAGATGACGGAAAGCAAAGGGAAAAAGGCAGGAGAATGGGTCAATAAGTCAGAAAGACAGTAGATGACGGAAAGCAAAGGGAAAAGGCAGGAGAATGGACCGGTAAGGCAGAAAGACAGTAGATGACAGAAAGCAAAGGGAAAAGGCAGGAGAATGGACCAATAAGTCAGAAAGACAGTAGATGACGGAAAGCAAAGGGAAAAGGCAGGAGAATGGGTCAATAAGTCAGAAAGACAGTAGATGACGGAAAGCAAAGGGAAAAGGCAGGAGAATGGGTCAATAAGTCAGAAAGACAGTAGATGACGGAAAGCAAAGGGAAAAGGCAGGAGAATGGGACCAATAAGTCAGAAAGACAGTAGATGACAGAAAGCAAAGGGAAAAGGCAGGAGAATGGGTCAATAAGTCAGAAAGACAGTAGATGACGGAAAGCAAAGGGAAAAGGCAGGAGAATGGACCGGTAAGGCAGAAAGACAGTAGATGACAGAAAGCAAAGGGAAAAGGCAGGAGAATGGACCAATAAGTCAGAAAGATAGTAGATGACGGAAAGCAAAGGGAAAAGGCAGGAGAATGGGTCAATAAGTCAGAAAGACAGTAGATGACGGAAAGCAAAGGGAAAAGGCAGGAGAATGGGTCAATAAGTCAGAAAGACAGTAGATGACGGAAAGCAAAGGGAAAAGGCAGGAGA
>CM065688.1:708787-716287 GCA_017654935.2 Phymorhynchus buccinoides
ACTAAGACTTCAAGAAAAAATGATACAACAGTAGTTTAAACCCTGCTGCAGAGACAAACGCCCTTTATCACTGTACGTTTTGGCTAAGGGCAGCAGAGACCTCTGATGCTCCTGCAGCAACAAACCATGCAGTATTCTGGCATGAAATGATGCTAGAAGGAGCGCTACCTGCTGCACAGACAGCAGCGTGTTGGTATTAGGTATGACTTTATACTGATAGTCACAGAGGCGTCCTGCAGTATTCGGGCATCCCACCTGGAGAGCGCGTAGAAGGAGGCGCTACACCCATGTTTTACAGACATGCGATTTTTTGTGTGATTGATGAGACAGAAAGAAGGGGGGGAGTTTTGACCAAATGACAACTTATTCGTTGCCACTGAAAACGTGTGCTAAAATGCATGGGCACACAGCGCCTTGGTTTATCGTCTCATCCGAAAGACTCCACAGACCGTGGCCTAGTGCAAAGTGATGACAGAAAATCCCCTGTACCCAGGTTCAAAGGGTTTACCTTGACAGAAGTGAACACGTTACCACTGTGCCACTGACATGGCGGGGGCAGACTGAGGCACAGAGTCCTGCAGTATTCTGGCATGGAATGATGCTAGAAGGAGCGCTACCTGTGGCACAGACAGCAGTGTGTTGGATGATGACAGACTGAGGCACAGACTCCTGCAGTATTCTGGCATGACATGACGCTAGAAGGAGCGCTACCTGTGGCACAGACAGCAGTGTGTTGGATGATGACAGAGTGAGGCACAGACTCCTGCAGTATTCTGGCATGACATGACGCTAGAAGGAGTGCTACCTGTGGCACAGACAGCAGAGCTGTGTCAGTGGTGGATGATGACAGACTGAGGCACAGGCTGGCCAGCAGCAGGGAGGCCTCCTTGATGCTCCTCCAGCAGCAGACCACCAGGTATTCCGGCATCAGGCCAACCCTCTGTCGACTCTCCTCCACCTCCTCCATCAGCCCTCGGTCAAAGCTCAGACCAGGGCCTGCATAGGGAACAATCAGTCAATCAACCAGTCAGTCAATCAACCAGTCAATCAATCAATCAGTCAATCAGTCAGTCAATCAATCAACAACCAGTCAATCATTCATTTAATCAATCATTCAATCAGTTAATCAATCAATCATTATTATCCCTGCCCAACAAATGAACCAGGAAATGCTTGCTTGCTGTCACATAACAACGGTACTGCCTCTAATCTATCACTTTCTTTGACTCATTCTCCTGCCTTTAAAAAAAAAAAAATTCTCCCAAATAATGTTCTCCTTTGAGCTCCTCCGAAATGTGTCGGCTGAATGCAGTGGGGAGACCAATGAAATCTGAAAACCAGACACATATGTACCTCACCCATTATGGCCGTATGGCCTGAGAACGCAGAAGAAGAAGGTGTGTGGGCCAACAAGTCAGCACAATACGATATGATAGTAAGAAAAGAGAAAGGCAGAGTCAAAGAAAGTGATAGATTAGAGGAAGTTGCTAGCACAGAACTTCCAGAAGGTGGGGGAACTACATGTCCTGAAAGGCTTCCCGGTAAAAATACATCCCAATCTATACTTTGAATTTGATTTAGAAAATACTGACCTAAGATGGCTTCCTGCGGCACGTTGCCCTCTGGTGAGGAGTTCTGAACGACAGGGGAGACAATCTGAGCCAGGTGGAAACAGAGTGACAACAGACAGTCCACCAGCCTGACCCATGATGCTCTGTTCTCCTCTGTTGTCGCCACAGACCTGCACAGCACAGCACAGGGGAGACAATCAACAGACAGTCCACCAGCCTGACCCATGAGCAGAGCATCTGTGCTCTGCGCTCACAGATCTACACAGCAGAACACAGACATGACTTCCCTGTTTGATGTGCTCTGCGCTCACAGATCTACACAGCAGAACACAGACATGACTTCCCTGTTTGATGTGCTCTGTGCTCACAGATCTACACAGCAGAACACAGACATGACTTCCCTGTTTGATGTGCTCTGCGCTCACAGATCTACACAGCAGAACACAGACATGACTTCCCTGTTTGATGTGCTCTGTGCTCACAGATCTACACAGCAGAACAGACATGACTTCCCTGTTTCATGTGCTCTGCGCTCACAGATCTACACAGCAGAACACAGTCTATTTTATGATGAAGGAGGTATAAATTACTTGCTAGGTAAAAAATAAAGGTGAAAGGCCACCTAGCCTAATTAGGCTGTAGGGTCGGTAAATTAATAATAATAATAATAATAGACATTTATAGAGCGCACATTCTACACAAACTACTCATGGCTGGCGCTTAAAACAAAACTAAAATCACTCCACATGCCACACACACATTGACATCATACATATTGAACATACTGAGACTCGCTCGCATTTCCACCATTTCCACCATCACCCCCATACAAACACATACAAACACATACTCATAGATATACAAACACACACACACACATATACACAAACCGCATCATTCCCACACATGCACACACCTGACCAACCCAACACACACACACATGCACACACACACACACCAACCCATACACACACACACACACATATAACAAAGAGGGAGAGGGAAGGAGAGAGAGGAAGAGATGAGAAAGGAGAGAGAGGAAGAGATGAGAACACAAAGAGAGAGGAAGAGAAAAACAAAGTGGGAAAGAAAGAAAGGGTATTAGAAGTATTAGAACTGGAATGATTTGAGAGGTGGGGGAGAGAGAGAAGGGGGAGGAGGAGAAAGGAGGAGGCTGCCTTTCCTTTCTTTTCAGTACCAGTGCTGGCATGTTGTTATCTTAGCAGACAGCTGAGCTTGCTTTGATAGTTGGTTACATGGAAGGGAGAGATGGTCTGGGGAGACTCAGTGGTAAAACACAGGGCCATGCAGTACTGAAACTTACAGTCGCCCATCGGGCTAGTGACATGAAATCTACTCGCCCACAGATTGTTTTACTACTAGTACTAGCCAATGGCTACCAGGCTAGTAGTTTTGGCCAGCCCTGGATTACTCTTACAGTCAAAGAAACCTGTCTCTATGTGCCACCTTTTTGGGGGGCATACGGTTTTTGTGACTAACGGAGAAGAGGGGGAGGGGGTAAATGTTTACCAAGCGACAACCTTTTGGTTGCCAATGGTGGTTTCCTTTTTAGCATACATGTTTAGGTTCCTCGTTATTAGGTATTAGGTACTTTAGAGTCACAGAGGTGTCTCTGTGAAATTCGGGTTGCTCCCACCTGGAGAGCATGCGTCGCAGCCAGAGGCGCGCCACCCAATTAAAAAAAAAACTGGGTTTAACGTTAAAGCATTGCATTGCGATGTGTTTTTGTGTGCAAATTATAACAAATGAGGACTTTTCCGGAAAGGGGTGTGTGGGGGTTTTGGGGCATTGTGTGTGTGTAAATTATGACCAAATGACAACTTTTCCGTTGCCACTGGGTTTAACGTTTTTTTAGCATTTTGTAGCAGCATTGTGATGTGTTTTTCGAAAAATAAAATGAAAGGAAAAATGTACATAAAAATGGAGCCTCACTTGAACTGCACATGCTCCATGATGCGTCGCACGCAGTGCAGTGTGGGATACATGGGGCGGTTGGCGGCCGCCACAATGAGAGATGACCGCGCCACGGATAACTGGTCAGCCAGACTAGACAACAGCGATTGTAGCAGGTGAAGGGCAGGTGACGATGACGATGACGATGGTGACGATGACGATGACGATGGTGACGATGATGGTGATGACGATGGAGGGCTGATGTTTGAAGCCTGAAGGTCTGATATCAGCTGGTTCAGTTCTGGGTCCTTGGGTGATGCATTGGAGAGCAATGCTGAAAGTGAGAACAGGTCTTCCATTTATTGCTGAACTTCTCCATGTGTTTTCATCAGAGAGAGAGAGAGAGAGAGAGAGAGAGAGACGGGATAGAGAGAGAGAGAGAGAGAGAGAGAGAGAGAGAGAGAGAGAGAGAGAGGGAGAGAGAGAGAGAGAGAGAGAGAGAGAGGAGAGAGAGAGAGAGAGAGAGAGAGAGGGAGAGAGAGAGAGAGAGAGAGAGAGAGAGAGAGGGAGAGAGAGAGAGAGAGAGAGAGAGAGAGAGAGAGAGAGAGAGAGAGAGAGAGAGAGATAGAGAGAGAGAGAGAGAGAGAGAGAGAGAGAGAGAGAGAGGAGAGAGAGAGAGAGAGAGAGAAGGAGAGAGAGAGAGAGAGAGACAGAGGGAGATAGAGGGAGAAGAGAGAGGCAGAGAGGCAGACACACACAGAGACACACTCACAGACACAGACACAGACACACAGAGACACACTCACAGATACAGACACACACACACAATACAGACACACACACACACTCACAGATACAGACAGACACACACTCACAGATACAGACATACACACACAGACACACAGAGACACACTCACAGATACAGACAGACACACACTCACAGATACAGACAGACACACAGAGACACACTCACACAGACACACACTCACAGATACAGACACACACAGAGACACACTCACAGACACACACTCACAGATACAGACACACACAGAGACACACTCACAGATACAGACACACACAGAGACACACTCACAGATACAGACACACTCACAGACACACAGACATGGACTCTCCCCAAACATGACTCACTCTCTTCTCTAACCTGAATCGCCTTGGTCTGTTTTAGACGACAAAGATGACGATAACAATGACGTCAACGCAGTGTCACCGACAAGCAATGTCGACGACGACGATGATGACAGTGCCAGCGTCAGTCTGAAGAGGTAAGCGGCAGTGGCACAGTCCTGGGGTCGGGTGCTGACAGACAACTGTAGCGCCGCTCTGTGTATGTCTGTGCACAAGTCTTCACTCTGTCAACACACAGACAGACAGTAATACAGACATCAGTGCTACAATCCTGGGGACAGATAACTGTAACGTTGCTCTGTGGATGTCTGTGCTCAAGTCTTCACTCTGTCAACACACAGACAGACAGTAATACAGACATCAGTGGTACAATTCTGGGGACAGATAACTGTAACGCCGCTCTGACAGACAGACAGACAGACAGACAGACAGACAGACAGACAGTAATAAATGGCACACAACAGGACATTTGAGAACATGAAGCCAACACCCCCAAACCCCAAGATATGGATACAAAAAGAGCTGAATTCATTGCGTCACTTCGACCTCAGAGGGATGAAACAATGGAGGCCTAGGACTAGCCTCTTCCGGTACAAGGGAGTTTGATAACATGGACATTTGAAATGGCAGAACAACAGGACATTTGAAATGGCAGAACAACAGGACATTTGAAATGGCAGAACAACAGGACATTTGAAATGGCAGAACAACAGGACATTTGAAATGGCAGAACAACAGGACATTTGAAATGGCAGAACAACAGGACATTTGAAATGGCAGAACAACAGGACATTTGAAATGGCAGAACAACAGGACATTTGAAATGGCAGAACAACAGGACATTTGAAATGGCAGAACAGGACATTTGAAATGGCAGAACAACAGGACATTTGAAATGGCAGAACAACAGGACATTTGAAATGGCAGAACAGGACATTTGAAATGGCAGAACAACAGGACATTTGAAATGGCAGAACAACAGGACATTTGAAATGGCAGAACAACAGGGCATTTGAAATGGCAGAACAGGACATTTGAAATGGCAGAACAACAGGACATTTGAAATGGCAGAACAACAGGACATTTGAAATGGCAGAACAACAGGACATTTGAAATGGCAGAACAGGACATTTGAAATGGCAGAACAACAGGACATTTGCCGCGTGCCGGCAACCTTGAATTTCACCGAGTTGAATTTAGAGAGTTGAATTAGAAAGGTCAGCGCAACTCGGGCAGAACGAGCTCGGGCAAATTAGTAGTCTAGTATAGAGAATGAACACTCGTGGCAAATGCCCTATTGGAGAAGAACACAGGCTCCATCTCAAGGGGGTGCAGGGTGCGGAGAGGGAACAGGCTTAGGAAACCTAGCTATCAATCTGGTCATACCAGGCAGCAGGAATTTCTCCCAACTCTTATCGACTTTTAACTGCCGTGGGATTTTCTACGTGCGAAAATCGCACGGGTCAGACTAGCTTTAAGTTCCTATCCGAAGGACTCGACATTCAGTTTGATTTTCCTGTTGAGCTAGAAAGAAAGGGCGAGGCTGGGATTCGAACCCGGGTCACTCATGTTGCAGTCACGCATTGAAATTGGCAGGCGAAACGTCTTAACCACTCTGCCACCTTCCTTCCTGAATTTCACCTAACAGAGGTGTTGTGAAAGGAAGAGGGTTAAACCTTCATGATAAACATCCACAGTCACCATATCATCTCACCATCAGCTGTGGGTGTTGCTTGCAGCAGGCCACCAGCAGGCCGAAGGCCCTGTCAATGTTGTCCTCCACAGTGTCCGTCAAACACTGCAGCAGAGTGGACACATAACTCCTGTCAGCGCCTCTCAGGGGTTTGTAGCCGCTTGGATCTTCATCTGTAAACACAGGACACATCGGTGACAATTCATGTGCAATTTTATTATGATGAATTATTTTTTTAATAATTAATGCAGAATGTCATTTTCATAAATTAAATATACATGCAAAAAGATCTTTATACAAAAAAAAGGGATGCATTTTTTTGCTCTTTAATTTATTTCTTTTAAAACTGCTTTTTCCTCACCCCCCCCCCCCCCCCCCCCCCCCCCCCCCCCCCCCCCCCCCCCATCTCTCTTTGTCTTCTTTCTCTCTCATGTATATGATTAAAAAATCCAATCTTTTCCTTGAACAGTCTATCTCCTATTAATGTGCTTGTTAACCCTTTCACCGCCAATGTCACATTTTTGCAGAATGGTTTAACACCCATGTCACTAAAAGGCATCAATTCAGGGCCTGTTATCCGAAGACTCTATTTTCTTAATTTTGGGAGGTAAGGATAGGCCTAATGCTAGACATATCACAGAGGAATTCCCAATATTGCAGATACTTTTTTGTCTCCTCCCAGTTAGGTTTAATGGTGTTTGCTAAAAAAATGTCTGGCGGTGAAAGGGTTAAGTTTATTGAGTTTATTAAATATAGTGAACAGACTCAAGAACATTTACATACAGACCACACACACACTCTGTCTCTCTCTCTCTCTCTCTCTCTCTCTCTCTCTCTCTCTTACACACACACACACACACACACACACACACACACCTCCTACAATCATGTCCACCATCAAATTCAGCATTGACAGACTGGTTGTTCGTCGGGCGAAGGCTGATGATGGATACAGCTGAGACATCAGGAAACCCTCCAACCACGACAGGAAACACTGCGACATGTCGCATATTCAGTCAGCGTCATGTCATAACGTCACCTTAAATCCACACAATAGGGCATTTGCCACGGGCGATCGTCCTAGAGACTAGACTAGGTCTGACAACACCTTTGTCCGTATGTTCGTGCAAACTGTCTTATTTAACCCCCTGACTGCCACCAACGTACTACGTACTG
>CM065688.1:721287-728787 GCA_017654935.2 Phymorhynchus buccinoides
CAACACCTCCACCCCCACCCCCCACGCCCTGGCCCGTCTCAGACACACCATCAACGCTCCCAGCTGGGAGATGCCTGTTAGACCAGTTCAGCAGTAATATCTAATATTATGTGTCATGGTCAACTCATAACACCCCCCTCCCTCCCCTCCCCCAACCCTAGCTCTTCTTAGACACACCATCAATGCTCCCAGCAGGGCAAGGCATGTTAGACCAGTTCATCAGTAATATCTATTATTATTACGTGTCATGGTCAACTCATAACACCCCCCCCCTCCCCCCCCCAATCCTAGCTCTTCTTAGACACACCATCAACGCTCCCAGCTGGGAGATGCCTGTTTGCCTCAGGGCTGAGTGAAAAAAAACTAACTAATTAGCTTATCTCATTATCCTGAATAAATAACATTTCGTTCGTTCGTTCATTCCCACCTGCCAGCCGCCCCCCCCCCCCCCCCCCCCCTCCCCGCACACACATATGCACACATAAACACATGCACGCACTCACTCACTCACACACACAGTAAATCAGTCCGTACTACTGACAACCACAGCATGAACCAATGCTTCCTATACACTGACCCGAGTCAGGGGCTGAAGACAGCTGACTCATCATGAACTGCACCACCATCTTGTCTTTCTTCATCACTTTGGGCAGCAGATACTGAACAGACAAACAAAACAACAAAATAACAAATCACTGGAATGTCAAAGAACAAACCGATGAATGGTCACACAGACAAAACAGGAACATTAAATCTTCTCATTCCTGAACATCACATCTCCATTTATGACTAATGTAGCGACCAATTATTTCCCATGTGTATGTGTGACTGTGTATTAGGGGGTGGGGGTGGGGGTGGGAGAAGTTGTTAGTATTCTTCTTCTTCGTCGTCTTTGTTCCCGGCCATATCGGATGCTCAGTCCAGTTCGGTCGATGAAGGTCGCAGTCAACAGCAGCGCCTCAGCAGGAGCCCACAGCTTGTCACAGAGTGCCACAGGCCTGGGCCAGATTTCACATCTCAGGGTGTGGAAGGTAGGGCAGTCCTGCAGAATGTGGTCTGGTGTCTGTAATCCTGGGCCAGATCTCACATCTCAGGGTGTGGAAGGTAGGGCAGTCCTGCAGAATGTGGTCTGGTGTCTGTAATCCTGGGCCAGATCTCACATCTCAGGGTGTGGAAGGTAGGGCAGTCCTGCAGAATGTGGTCTGGTGTCTGTAATCCTGGGCCACACGGACATTCATCCGTGTGGGAGATCTTCAGACGGTACAGATGGGAGAGGAGCCGACAGTGCCCAGTTCTCAGTCTGAAGATGACGACCTGCTGGGCACGGTCCAGCTGGTGGATGCTGTCCTCTCCAGAGTCCAGCTGCAGACGCTCCCTCCATTTTGTTCTGAAGTGACCACGAACAATTGCTTTTGCTTCTCCGTATGACATGGGGGGTGTAAACTGTTCCCGTTTGCTGCCCATTTTGGAGAGTCTGTCTGCCTGTTCATTGCCACCCAAACCACAGTGGGAGGGGATCCATTGAAAGGATCAGGGTTGTATTCCTGTTGAGCTCTTTTCTGATGTTCTGCAGGATTAGGTCTGTCTCTCTCTTGACTGGAGGCTTTGGAGGACAGCACGACAGTCTGTCAGAAAGACTGTGTTTTGTGGGATGCTGTCCCGTTGGCTTAGTTAGTTGTTAGTATTGCATATCTATCTATCTTCACGTTTCTGTCTGTCACCACTGCAAGCAGACATTTCATATTTTGTAAGGCTGCTGTTCCGGATGACAAGATGACCATTCCTGAAGACCTTTTCTGCCGGCTTCTTCCTTCCTGATTTCAGGAGCGTTTCTGAACTACTTTCACCCTAGTTTTCCCCCAAAACAACCGAGTCTGCAACAGTCTACAGAGCAAGACACTCTTCGGCCAATCGAACTGCTTTAGAAGGTTCAAATCCTGTCACTGAATCTTCCAAAAACAAACGAACAAAAGAAAACCCAAATGTGGTGACACAACAGGGTCATCCAAGAATCATGACCTCAGACGTGTTTCCGAACCACAGGGAAGGCTGGCTCTTCGTAGCAAAGCGAGAAAGGCACTTGGTTGGTTGGACACCTCTACTTCTTAGCAAACCTATAGCCCCTAGGTTAGCTATGCTATTGCCCTTGCCAGTAGCAAGGATTGATTAGAAGCTATGATGCTGATGCTGATGATGATGGTGATGATGATGGTGATGATGATGATGGTGATGATGATGGTGATGATGATGATGGTGATGATGATAGTGATGATGATGATGGTGATGGTGATGATGCTGATGCTGATGGTGATGATGATGATGCTGATGATGATGGTGATGATGATGATGATGATGATGATGATGATGGTGATGATAATGATGGTGATGATAATGATGATGATGATGGTGATGGTGATGATAATGATGGTGATGATGATGATGATGATGATGATGATGATGGTGATGATGATGATGGTGATGGTGATGATGATGATGATGGTGATGATGATGATGGTAATGATGATGATGATGATGATGATGATGATAATGATGATGATGATAATGATGACGATGGTGATGATGATAATGATGACGATGATGATGATGACAACGATTTACCTCCACAATGTGTTGTTTGACTTTTTTGTCCTGACAACACAGGTGGCTGATGATAGGTTTGATCCACACTCCAAGCCACCCCCTCTCTCCCTTTTCTTCTTCTTCGCCTCCTCCTCCTCCCTTTCCTCCTGCCTTCCCTCTCTCTTCCTCTTTATGGCTGTCCATCAAAGTTTCATACAATTCACTGGCCTGTGAAAAGACAGAAAACAATCATAAAATGATCAATTTAAAAACATTGCAACTTTTTTTTGCTCCCTTATAAGACCTTCAAAAACCATCCAAAAAATAGGTCTTAAATGGGAGGAAGTTGTTCAAGGGAGGTAATTTTAATACTTACAAAGAAGGGCAATGTGTGAAAGAAGTAGGTCTTAAAAGGGAGGGAGTTTCATAATGGGGGAGGGGGGGGGCTTGCTCTTATAAGGGAGGTTCCACTGCTATTACACAAAACGTTTATAGGTGTCTAACTTCTATCCCACACCAGTCTAAAAAAATAAAACGTAGACATCATCAGTTGCTTCTCTAATGTGAGTCCAACCTGCCAGGCAAAACCATACAAGTTGAGTTGTGCAGACAACTAACAGATTTGATTTGTTCTCCTTTCGGCCATTCAACCTGCCTGTTTTGACCGATGTCGATCAGCAGGGTCTGTGTGATGGTCTGGTCCACTGACCCCACAGCCAAAGATCATGACAGACAGACAGACAGACAGACTGATAGATGCACAGACACACTACCATGCGATGTGATAGCCTTGTCCTTCATGCTGGGTGTCAGGAAGGGTGCGGTGGTGGTGTAGAATCAGACACCCCCACCCCCACTATCCAGCCCAATGAACACACTAACAGACAGACACACACAGACAGACAGACAGACAGACACACTAACATGAGAAGCCATAGCCTGGTCCATCAAGAGCTGATGCTGGGTGTCAGGAAGGGTGCGGTGGTGGTGTAGAATCAGACACCCCCACCCCCACTATCCAGCCCAATGAACACACTAACAGACACACAGACAGACAGACAGACAGACACACTAACATGAGAAGCCATAGCCTGGTCCATCAAGAGCTGCAGCAGGGTGTCAGGAAGGATGCGGTGGTGGTGTAGAATCAGAGACCCTCCCCCACCCCACCCATCACTATCCAGCCCAGTGAACACACTAACACACAGACAGACACACACTAACATGAGATGCGATAGCCTGGTCCTTCAAGAGCTGCAGCAGGGTGTCAGGAAGGGTGCGGTGGTGGAGTAGAATCAGAGACACCACCACCCCCACTATCCAGCCCAGTGAACACACTAACACACAGACAGACAGACACACACTAACATGAGATGCGATAGCCTGGTCCTTCAAGAGCTGCAGCAGGGTGTCAGGAAGGGTGCGGTGGTGGTGTAGGATCAGAGAACACCCCCCTCCCCCATCACTATCCAGCCCAATGAACACACTAACACACAGACAGACACACACACACTAACATGATGCGATAGCCTGGTCCTTCAAGAGCTGTAGCAGGGTGTCAGGAAGGGTGCGGTGGTGGTGTAGGATCAGAGACCCTCCCCCACCCCACCCCACTATCCAGCCCAGTGAACACACAAACACACAGACAGACAGACACACACTAACATGAGATGCGATAGCCTGGTCCTTCAAGAGCTGCAGCAGGGTGTCAGGAAGGATGCGGTGGTGGTGTAGGATCAGAGACCCTCCCCCACCCCACCCCACTATCCAGCCCAGTGAACACACAAACACACAGACAGACAGACACACACTAACATGAGATGCGATAGCCTGGTCCTTCAAGAGCTGCAGCAGGGTGTCAGGAAGGATGCGGTGGTGGTGTAGGATCAGAGACCCTCCCCCACCCCACCCCACTATCCAGCCCAGTGAACACACAAACACACAGACAGACACACTAACATGAGATGCGATAGCCTGGTCCTTCAAGAGCTGCAGCAGGGTGTCAGGAAGGGTGCGGTGGTGGCGTAGAATCATGGAGGCTCCAGTTATTTTTCCCAGTGAAGACAGAGAGGTGAATTTTGATCCGTGGCTCCAGTCCTCCAACATCAGGCGATCCAACAGAGACTGCAGGAAGGGGGCGGAAGAAGGGGAATCTGTGAAGGAAAAATAATAGAGTTGTCATCACCATCATCATCACCATCATCATCATCAGCAGTGTAATCATTATCATCATTATCATATCAGTGGCAGCAGCAGCAGTATTATTATTATCAACATCATCATAACAATCATTGTCATCATTATTAGTAGCATTATTATCATCATAACAATCATCATCATCATTATCAGTAGCATTATTATCATCATAACAATCATCGTCATCATTATCAGTAGCATTATTATCATCATAACAATCATCGTCATCATTATCAGTAGCATTATTATCATCATAACAATCATCGTCATCATTATCAGCAATAGTAGTAGCAGTATTATTATCATCATCATGACGTGAAAGTATGATTGAAATCCAATGCAACTAGTTCTACTATTGTACTAACAGCAGTAACTTCGCTTGTCTGTTCAACTGGTCAACTAGTTCTACTATTGTACTAACAGCAGTAACTTCGCTTGTCTGTTCAACTGGTCAACTAGTTCTACTATTGTACTAACAGCAGTAACTTCGCTTGTCTGTTCAACTGGTCAACTAGTTCTACTATTGTACTAACAGCAGTAACTTCACTTGTCTGTTCAACTGGTCAACTAGTTCTACTATTGTACTAACAGCAGTAACTTCGCTTGTCTGTTCAGCTGGTCAACTAGTTCTACTATTGTACTAACAGCAGTAACTTCGCTTGTCTGTTCAGCTGGTCAACTAGTTCTACTATTGTACTAACAGCAGTAACTTCGCTTGTCTGTTCAGCTGGTCAACTAGTTCTACTATTGTACTAACAGCAGTAACTTCGCTTGTCTGTTCAGCTGGTCAACTAGTTCTACTATTGTACTAACAGCAGTAACTTCGCTTGTCTGTTCAGCTGGTCAACTAGTTCTACTATTGTACTAACAGCAGTAACTTCGCTTGTCTGTTCAGCTGGTCAACTAGTTCTACTATTGTACTAACAGCAGTAACTTCGCTTGTCTGTTCAGCTGGTCAACTAGTTCTACTATTGTACTAACAGCAGTAACTTCGCTTGTCTGTTCAGCTGGTCAACTAGTTCTACTATTGTACTAACAGCAGTAACTTCACTTGTCTGTTCAACTGGTCAACTAGTTCTACTATTGTACTAACAGCAGTAACTTCGCTTGTCTGTTCAACTGGTCAACTAGTTCTACTATTGTACTAACAGCAGTAACTTCGCTTGTCTGTTCAACTGGTCAACTAGTTCTACTATTGTACTAACAGCAGTAACTTCGCTTGTCTGTTCAGCTGGTCAACTAGTTCTACTATTGTACTAACAGCAGTAACTTCGCTTGTCTGTTCAACTGGTCAACTAGTTCTACTATTGTACTAACAGCAGTAACTTCGCTTGTCTGTTCAGCTGGTCAACTAGTTCTACTATTGTACTAACAGCAGTAACTTCGCTTGTCTGTTCAACTGGTCAACTAGTTCTACTATTGTACTAACAGCAGTAACTTCACTTGTCTGTTCAACTGGTCAACTAGTTCTACTATTGTACTAACAACAGTAACTTCACTTGTCTGTTCAACAGTAATGTTGCTTGTCTGTTCAACTGGTCAACTAGTTCTACTATTGTACTAACAACAGTAACGTTGCTGGTCTGTTCAACTGGTCTGTTCAACTGGTCTGTTCAACTGGTCTGTTCAACTGGTCTGTTCAACTGGTCTGTTCAACTGGTCTGTTCAACTGGTCTGTGATCTATGTTTCTTTTCACCTCTTAGTTTTTGCTTTCCACAACTTTTTTTTACGTTGAAAAATAATTGTCCCACATAATTTTCTTTTCGAATTTTCACTAAAACTGTTTTCATAACTGTGCATTATTTGCATCCTTTTTGTGTGTGCAAAACTTGAACAGAGGAAAGTGTAACATTGTGAAGTCAGACGGTGAAAGAGATCTGGCGATTGTGGTAACTTACGCCACTCAGACGCCATGGTGTGAATGTGCACACAGTTGTCAAAGATGATGCGGGAGTTCTGCCGAATGACCTGATGACACACACACAACGACAGTGAACACGCGTGCAGCAACAACAAACACACAGCAACCCACACATTGTTTTCACGTCTCTTTCCCAACACACAGCAATCCACACACTGTTTTCACGTCTCTTTCCCAACACACAGCAATCCACACACTGTTTTCACGTCTCTTTCCAAACACATAGCAATCCACACATTGTTTTCACGTCTCTTTCCCAACACACAGCAATTCACACACTGTTTTCACGTCTCTTTCCCAACACACAGCAATCCACACATTGTTTTCACGTCTCTTTCCCAACACACAGCAATCCACACATTGTTTTCACGTCTCTTTCCCAACACACAGCAATCCACACATTGTTTTCACGTCTCTTTCCCAACACACAGCAATCCACACATTGTTTTCACGTCTCTTTCCCAACACACAGCAATCCACACACTGTTTTCACGTCTCTTTCCCAACACACAGCAATCCACACATTGTTTTCACGTCTCTTTCCCAACACACAGCAATCCACACATTGTTTTCACGTCTCTTTCCCAACACACAGCAATCCACACACTGTTTTCACGTCTCTTTCCCAACACACAGCAATCCACACACTGTTTTCACGTCTCTTTCCCAACACACAAAATGAAGTCCACAAGTCCACCCCAGGTATTCATAGCGAAAGGTGGAACACAATCATCAAAGGAAAGGTGCACAGACAATCTATCTAAAACAAACAAATATATTTTGCACAATCAATTGTGTGACG
>CM065688.1:733787-746287 GCA_017654935.2 Phymorhynchus buccinoides
TTTGCCACGAGTGTTCGTTCACTATACTAGACTACTAATTTGCCCGAGCTCGTTCTGCCTGAGTTGCGCTGACCTCTCTAATTCAACTCTCTAAATTCAACTCAGTGAAATTCAAGGTCACCGGCGCGTGGCAAATGCTCTATTGCCCAAAGCTAGGACAAACGTTGAGATGCAAATTCATTGCTGGTGTGATTTTCTGCAAATTAATGTTCTAAGTGTTACTGTGAGGAAGGCTTTCTCCTTTTCTCAAAATGTCAAAATGGTGGACAGCTATGCTATGACTTGAGTGACAGTAAAACATCCCCTCAATCCTGAAACGACACGTTTCAATGTTCTCTGAATCTTCCCATTCTTGAAGTGGTGACCGCATTACAAACAATGTCCAATGTGTGTGTGTGTCTGTGTATGTGCTACGCCCACTCCGTGAAATTGCCTATTTCATGAAATGGGCAAAATACTTTGCCCGATTCATGAAATGAACAATGCATATCACATTTTTCAATGCCCATCCATGCAGGTATTGATTAATGTTGATTCAACAGTATCACACGTTTCTACATTGTATGTTCACCCCCATCCTGCCCCCCAACTCCACCAAGTGCTACTCTGGGGCATGCCTGAGCCACATGTTGTATCACACGTTTCTACATTGTATGTTCACCCCCATCCTGCCCCCCAACTCCACCAAGTGCTACTCTGGGGCATGCCTGAGCCACATGTTGTATCACACGTTTCTACATTGTATGTTCACCCCCATCCTACCCCCCAACTCTCCCAAATGCTGCTCTGGGGCATGTCTGAGCCACATGTTGTAGCACACGTTTCTACATTGTATGTTCACCCCCATCCTGCCCCCCAACTCCACCAAGTGCTGCTCTGGGGCATGTCTGAGCCACATGTTGTAGCACACGTTTCTACATTGTATGTTCACCCCCATCCTGCCCCCCAACTCCACCAAGTGCTGCTCTGGGGCATGCCTGAGCCACATGTTGTATCACACGTTTCTACATTGTATGTTCACCCCCATCCTGCCCCCCAACTCCACCAAGTGCTACTCTGGGGCATGCCTGAGCCACATGTTGTATCACAACGTTTCTACATTGTATGTTCACCCCCATCCTGCCCTCCAACTCTCCAAAATGATGCTCTGGGGCATGCCTGAGCCACATGTTGTAGCACACGTTTCTACATTGTATGTTCACCCCCATCCTGCCCCCCAACTCCACCAAGTGCTACTCTGGGGCATGCCTGAGCCACATGTTGTATCACACGTTTCTACATTGTATGTTCACCCCCATCCTGCCCTCCAACTCTCCAAAATGATGCTCTGGGGCATGCCTGAGCCACATGTTGTAGCACACGTTTCTACATTGTATGTTCACCCCCATCCTGCCCCCCAACTCCACCAAGTGCTACTCTGGGGCATGCCTGAGCCACATGTTGTATCACACGTTTCTACATTGTATGTTCACCCCCATCCTGCCCTCCAACTCTCCAAAATGATGCTCTGGGGCATGCCTGAGCCACATGTTGTAGCACACGTTTCTACATTGTATGTTCACCCCCATCCTGCCCCCCAACTCCACCAAGTGCTACTCTGGGGCATGCCTGAGCCACATGTTGTATCACACGTTTCTACATTGTATGTTCACCCCCATCCTGCCCCCCAACTCCACCAAGTGCCACCCCCCAACTCCACCAAGTGCTACTCTGGGGCATGCCTGAGCCACATGTTGTATCAAACGTTTTATCAAATTAAATCTGAATAAAAGAATTTTAAACTCATGTCCAGGTGTGGTTTCTGTTTCGTTTGAACCAATTCTTGATGTCTGTGTGTTAATGAATGAAAAATATTTAAAATTCATA
The DNA here is from genome assembly GCA_017654935.2 of Phymorhynchus buccinoides. Classification (NCBI taxonomy): domain Eukaryota; kingdom Metazoa; phylum Mollusca; class Gastropoda; order Neogastropoda; family Raphitomidae; genus Phymorhynchus; species Phymorhynchus buccinoides. The sequence continues at coordinate 735,654 of CM065688.1, forward strand.
TTGCTTTTCTAAACAGCACGTTTTAGAATCGTTCTTTCATGAACTGAGCAAGTCATTTTGCCCATTTCCTGAAATGAGCAGTTTCGCGGATTGGGCGCAACATATTCAGGATGGGTGGGGGGGGGGGGGGGGGGTGTTAGAATTGCATATCTATCTCCTTGTTTTATCAATGTTGACAGAAAGGTTTGATTTTATAAGGCCATGGTTCCGGATGACAAGAAGGCCGATCCTGAAGACTCCTATCAGCTTTTCCAATCCTGATTTCAGAAGCATGCCTCAACTATTTTCAACCACTTTTAACTCACTTGGGACGAATGAGCCGGTTCCGGCTCATGGCTCACACAACCGTTTAGGACGAATGGCCCGGCTCCGGCTCATAAGAGTTTTCAAGAGGTTTTGATTTCTGGCGTGTAACCAGCTTTCCAGTGCGAAGTCATAACCTACTTTCAGTTTGCTTTGACCTTGCCTCTCTTGAAATCAACCAATCATTGCATAGTTTACATTCAGCTTTGGTTGTAGCGGGGGGTCAAAGATCGGAATGTGAAATGTTCCTTCTTTCTATGTGTTAGCTGTTTTCGTCAATAGGAGACAAACGACGAAGGTATGGAATCTGATATTTTACGATCGTTTAGTGCATGGTGTTGCTAATCTTTTCTGAAAATATTGATGCCTAACTCTTCATAACTTGGTTTTGGTGATTGTTTTATGAACCTACTCAAATGCCCAGTCCCCACAGAACAAGGGGAAATAATTCAGCCAGTCCCGAGTGAGTTAAGCCGACGAATTGAAGAATATTATAATTTGCACACACTTTTAAAATAGTTGAAACTCATAGACGTAAACTCAAAATCCTGCAGGCTATAGATGCAGAGGTACCTGATTTAAACTGTAGTCACAAAACTGTAATAATGAGTAAATGTCATAAACAACATAACAAATATAATAACTCAACTCACCTGTGGCACAAAGTTAGCTGCAAACGACTGCAACAACAGCAGCAGGTTGATGGCACAACAGCATCGACAATCCATCATCATCGCCTCTGAAATAACCACCATCACCATCATCACCATCAACAACAACATCGACAATCCATCATCATCGCCTCTGAAATAACCACCATCACCATCATCATCATCATCATATCAACACCAACAGCAGGTTGATGGCACAACAACATCGACAATCCATCATCATCGCCTCTGAAATAACCACCATCACCACCATCATCATCATCATATCAACAACAGCAGGTTGATGGCACAACAGCATCGACAATCCATCATCATCGCCTCTGAAATAACAACCATCACCATCATCATCATCATCATATCAACACCAACAGCAGGTTGATGGCACAACAGCATCGACAATCCATCATCATCGCCTCTGAAATAACAACCATCACCATCATCATCATCATCATATCAACAGCAACAGCAGGTTGATGGCACAACAGCATCGACAATGCATCATCATCGCCTCTGAAATAACAACCATCATCATCATCATCATCACCATCATCATCATCATCATATCAACAGCAGCAGGTTGATGGCACAACAGCATCGACAATCCATCATCATCGCCTCTGAAATAACAACCATCACCATCATCACCATCATCAACAACAACAGCAACAGCAGGTTGATGGCACAACAGCATCGACAATCCATCATCATCGCCTCTGAAATAACAACCATCACCATCATCATCATCACCATCATCATCATATCAACACCAACAGCAGGTTGATGGCACAACAGCATCGACAATGCATCATCATCGCCTCTGAAATAACAACCATCATCATCATCATCATCATCATCATCATCATATGAACATCGACAATCCATCATCCTTGACTCTGAAATAACCATCAACACCATCATTATCATCATCCTCCTCCTCCTTGTGACATTACTAACTTAGCACAAGGACAAGACTTTCTGACACTAATGTACTGCATTCCCACATAATTTGGAGCATTTTCATTTATTTATTTATAAAAAACAATTCTACAGCGCTAAGCACTTTGGATCCAACATCTTTTAACTCATCGTCAATGGGTTTTTTATGTATGTTCCACTTCCAGACTACTGCTGCAACTTATTTCTTCTTCTTCTTCTGCGTTCCCGGGCCATAAGGCCACAATGGATACGTATGTGTCCGTTTCCCAGTATTCACTGGTCTCCCTGCTGCATTCAGCCGATGCATTCCGATTTCGGAGGAGCTCAAAGGATAAAACTATACGGAAGACTTGTTTGAAAAAAGGGCAGGAGAATGGGCCAAAAAGTCAGAAAGATAGTAGATGACACAAAGCAAGGAAAAAGGCAGTCAAAGAGAGAGACAGATTAGAGGAAGTTACAAGCACAGTCACAAAGACCCCACCACGTCAGCAATATAAGTTTGAATCCATGTGATACGGTTGAAATATCCAAGTAAGTTATTTTTTTGGTCTCTGTGGAAGAGAAATGACACTAAGGCCGGGTTCACATTAGACGCGTAAATTCCCTACGGAAAACCCTAAATAAGTGGAAGAAAGAAGGATAAACGTTTACGCATATAGGGGAAATTTGGACACGTGCGCAAATCTTTTCCCTTCTTTCTTTCACTTATTTACGGATTGCGCACGGGTTTCCGCATGGAATATCCGCTTATGTGTGTTCACGGCCTAAAAGTCTTCTAACAAAATCAGAGTGTTGTGTCAAATTTGGGGGAGGCGGCTTATATATAATATATGATACACCTTATCGTACATAAAATATGAACTTTTATTTTTTCTTCCCGATGTCAACGTACACACCTTCCATGACAATGAGGAGGTCACTCTCCATGAGCTGTGACAAGACGAGCGGAGACAGGGGAGGCAGGGGTTGTCCTCCTTTAACTAGGTGGCGCTGCGTCAGTCGGTTGAGGGCCTGGGAGGTCACATGACAGTGATGCATCATTTCATTGGTCAGCACCGCCGATTGGTCGTCCTGTCTGTAGGAGAGAATAACGATGATGATGATGATAATCATTATCTGAGAGACACTGGACAACTTTATTTGACAAGGATAAAGATTTTAGGCGATGCCTATTCTTACAATCTGTCCTTGGGAGAGAGAGAGAGAGAGAGAGAGAGAGAGAGAGAGAGAGAGAGAGAGAGAGAGAGAGAGAGAGAGAGAGAGAGAGAGGAGGGAGAGAGAGAGAGAGAGGGAGGGAGAGAGAGAGAGAGAGAGAGAGAGAGAGAGAGAGAGAGAGAGAGAGAGAGGGGGAGAGAGAGAGAGAGAGAGAGAGAGAGAGAGAGAGAGAGAGAGAGAGAGAGAGAGAGAGAGAGAGAGAGAGAGAGAGAGAGAGAGAGAGAGAGAGAGAGAGAGAGAGATAGATTGTGCGTGTGTGTGTGCATGTGTGTGGAGTCACAGACCTGAACAGGTTGAAGAAATACTGCTGTGCTTTGGCCAGAAACACCATCACTGAAAAGAAAAAAACAAAAAACAAAAACGTTGATGCAAAAAACAAATTCCATCCACATACAAGCTCCCTTTTAGCTAAAGAAAAAAACAAATCTTTCTTCCTTTTCCAAAGCACGACCCCCCTCCAAACTCCCCCCCCTCACACACGTGTGCGCACACATACAGACCCCCACCCCACCCCACCCAATATGTGTACTTTCCTTGCACACACATTCATGTGCACACCTTTTCAGTGAATGACAATCACAAACCATTGCTCACACACATTCATGTGCACACCTTTTCAGTGAATGGCAATCACAAACCATTGCTCACACACATGCACAGTTACACACACATGTGTGAGCATACAGACACATTTCACAAAAATTCATTCTTTGCAAAGTAAATATTTTGCAAAATCATCAGCATGTTTGTTTCGTTTTCAACTTTGAGAGTCTCCTTTCAATGTTTTGATTTGCATAAATTTACATTTTGACTTGAACGTTTATGCTATAAGCGTTATTATGTCATGTATTTTAAAACACATAAAACTTAACCCTCTCACTGCTAGAGAAATATGGAGAAACTATTTTTGATTTAATTATAAAATTGAAGAGAGACCTGCTAGACTCAATCTGAGAAAATTGTCCTGACTTGTCTAAAACAAAAACCATAATTCCAGCGCTATAGTTATGACATCGTCAATGACATCACACCCCTTAGTAGACAGGCAGGGAAGGAGTTATGACATCGTCAATGACATCACACCCCTTAGTAGACAGGCAGGGAAGGAGTTAATGATGAGAATTAGAAATTAAAACAAGATAAGTTACAAGCTAAATAACAAACCACACAAACCAAAAGAAACTCTGACCTGTCGATGCCATGGTCGTCACACAAGTTTCTCCTGAAAATATATAACACATGATTATTATCTTCTGCATGACTCAAGCACCCAGGCAGTTTGACTGTCAATATAAAGACTATGGTCTACAAAGTCAACGAATGGCATTGTGTATAAAATGATCATTTCTTCTTCATCGATCACTCAATCTCCTGCCATATTAGCACAGATGCCTCATGCTGCCATTATGCGCCTAAGAAATAGTTAGGCCCAGCATGTATGTCTTTGGCTGAAAACAATTGTAAGAATTTCTAGAACAAAGGCAGGAGAATGGACCAGTGAGGCAGAAAGATTGTAGATGACAGTAAGCAAAGGGAAAAGGCATGTACTTGCTACAATAAACCTCAACCAATCTCATTTTATGCTCAACACACACACACATGCACACACACGCACATACACATACACACGCATCTAACAATGTACAAAGAAAACTTTGAATGTTTCACATTTCTTCCCTTGAATCATCACATGAGGACAACACATATCTAAATCATCCTACAAACATTGTAAATCAAGAATTGATTTTTTTTTAATCAAATTAATTATCAATACAGCTTAAGATTTCCCTTTCCTTAATCTGGAAGAAATAACATTTTCTTTTATCTTCTAGAAAATGCTGAAAATAAGTCAAAGGTCTCCAAGAGATCTCAGAGTTATTATTTTTGAACGAAAGTCTAAGGAGGGAGCTAAAGTTAAGCTTTCAAGCCTAGCTCTTTCCCAAAACTGGTGTCTGACAGGGCTGCATACAGGGCTGTCTTGACTTGCGGTTAACTTAAGCTTAACTTCATCTCCCTCCTTCGACTTGTCACACCACCAATACACAGGTTTGAACATAAAACAAATTATAATAGATTTTATTTTCCGTGCACTCTGTCAATCATATTCATATGCCTGGTCCCCTACATTAGAATGGTCGAAAGCTGAAGACACTGGCACATCACAAACAAAGGGACATAACTGTGTGCCGTACCCAGAGCGAAATTGTCCATCAGTGCCGTTATCATGTCGACCATGTGACGCACATTGGCCGGCAGTGACGATGACAGCTGGACGTGTGACATGTCACAGCAGTGGTGAAGGGCATCACACAGCAGCTGAACTACGACATCCTTCTGAGGCTGGGGCAGACCTTGAAAATGACTGAAGAGAAAAATCATTTAAAACTGCTGTATTATCAGGAAAACGTTTGAAGAAAGAAGTACACGCATCTTGACACATACATTAATAATGTGACATAGGAAGTGCCAATTTCTACACTAAAAATTCATTTGCCTATCATAATACAATATCACAAAATCCAGCAATGTGCAAAAACTTACCTGGGCTGGATAACAGTTTCTGTGTGACATTCACGTTGCTCATCTAACTAAACCAATAACAAAGTGTCAAACACAAGTAACAATTTCCACACAATACAACACACAACAACATAATACAATCCTACAATACAATACAAGGCAATGAAATGCCAACAACACAACACAACAAAATAAAAACACACTGACCATATTTCTCGGACTATAAGACGCATCCACCAAATTGTACACAAAATTCAGATTGTGTTGTTCTATTTTCCTACTATTTCATCAGTCACATTATAAGGCGCAGGGGTCTCAGTCTGGGGGAAAAATATCGCATAGTCTAAAAAATACAGTACGTAGCATTGTACTATAGCGATAGAAACTGCACCTCTCTCTGTCTCTGTTACAAGTGTTAGTGGTAGCTCCCTCACGTAGCCAGGAGTTTCTTGGCAGGGTTTTGGTTGGTCATCGTAGAGAGCCGACAGAAGCTTCATGAAGGCAATACAATGCAAATTTCAATACAATACAATAGTAATACATAAGTTTCTTTATTGTCCATTGGCATTGTACAACGCACATGGAAACTTGTCTTCCACCGTGTAAAATAAAAATATTAAATAAAAGTATGAAACATAAACTTACATTAACAAATATATAACTCTCACACCACACCCAATCATTCATCCGCTCTCCGCTATCTTGCTCACTCATCATGCAACCCACCACCACTTCCGCCTTCGTTTTTTACCCTTTCTTTTCTTATTTCCTTCCTTTCCTCCTTTTTTTCCTTTTCTCTTCCCCCCCCTTTTTACGACACCCCCCACCCCTTTTTATTTATTTATTTTTTAGGTAGGCTTTTTCCCGCTCTCTTTCATCCTATTGTCTGTGTGTCTGACTAAGATGGACATTTCCAAGAGCCTTAAGTGTTGTTATTTGATACAAAAATGTCTGGGTTTCTGTGTGACCTAGCGTTTGGTGTCCTGACACATTCATACTGTGTGAAGCTGGTGTATGTGTGGGAGAGAGAGAGTGTGTGTGTGTGTGCGTGTGCGTGTGTGTGTGAGTGTGTGTGTGTGCGTGCATGTATATATGTGTGTGGGCGCATGCGCTTTGCACATGCGTGCAACAATGCTCCCTGACCTAGCCAGGAGTTTCTTGGCAGGGTTCTTGTTGGTCATCGTCACATAGAGCGCCGCCACAAACTTCAGAAAAACATCAACATCAGGCCACTGCTTCACAGATAATATCTGCAATCATAAAAAATAAAACAACAACATATATAGTATATAAGGCGCTAAATCTTGATAGCAATCAAATCAAAGCGTGCACATTAACATTCGTAACGGATTCAAACAAAAACACCATACATAGATAAACAGAAAAATGAACTGAATATTTGACATCAATTGACAAAAACACAAAGTGATGTTCAGACTTCCAAGGACTGACATGTCTTGAAACAGTGATTGTTAGCAGAATGATTGTGGTTTTCATAAATAGATGAACATCTGTCAAAGCCTGAAAAACTTCAAGAGGATAAAAAGCTGTAACAATGAAATAATACGCCCATTAACTTGAACAAGAAAACACCCACTTGAAGTTTGATACCACTATTATTCAGGATGGTATGAAAACTCAATCCACATCATGTGCTGAACAAGATTGAAGATATATAATTATAATACACATGTGCGAATTAGTGTATATACTATAATGTTCATGACTGTTTTTAACTTTGTTTTTATATGGCCAACGCTTATCCCCCCTTGGGGATACCAGGGGGTCTTTTGCATAAATTGTTCCCCCACCTTCTGGAAGTTCTGTGCTTGTAACTTCCTCTAATCTGTCACTCTCTTTGACTCTGCCTTTTCCCTTTGCTAACTGTCATCTACTATCTTTCTGCCTTACCGGCCCATTCTCCTGCCTTTTTTCACGAAACTTTCAAAAACATTTCCTCCAGCCGAAGTCGGACTTGCTGGGCCTATTTCTTAGTTAGGCGCATAATGGCAGCATGATGCATCTGCGCTCATAATTGACAGGAAACTGTCTGAGCGATCGAAGAAGAAGAATATGGTCAACATTTAAATCTTAATTCCAAACCCAGCTTAACACTCATTTTGCTCATCAACCAGAGCAGATTTATTCGTCATGCCCACCAGTTTGACTTTAGCCATGAAGTGCTTGTTGTCGGCGGTCATCTGTCCAGTCACACAGTGGACTGCGCATTAATTACAGTGTTAATTGATAACCAATCGTCATGCCCACCAGTTTGACCTTAGCCATGAAGTGCTTGTTGTCATCTGTCCAGTCACACAGTGGATTGTGCATTAATTACAGTGTTAATTGATAACCATTCGTCATGCCCACCTGTTTGACCTTAGCCATGAAGTGCTTGTTGTCATCTGTCCAGTCACACAGTGGATTGTGCATTAATTACAGTGTTAATTGATAATCAATCGTCATGCCCACCAGTTTGACCTTAGCCATGAAGTGCTTGTTGTCATCTGTCCAGTCACACAGTGGATTGTGCGTTAATTACAGTGTTAATTGATAATGATAACCATTCGTCATGCCCACCTGTTTGACCTTAGCCATGAAGTGTTGTTGTCATCTGTCCAGTCACACAGTGGATTGTGCATTAATTACAGTGTTAATTGATTCGTCATGCCCACCTGTTTGACCTTAGCCATGAAGTGCTTGTTGTCAGCGGTCATCTGTCCAGTCACACAGCCCACCACACACTGGATTGTGTCACACAGACTGCAGTCGCCTGAACTGCTCTTCACCAGGTCTGAAACCATACAACACCATTCTTGATGATGTTTTAACTGGTGCTAAACTGACAATACTGTTTTGTTCTTGATAGTTCTGATTTGTCACAGAAAAACTGAGCTGAAATTTGACAAAGAGCTGCTTCAGATAAGGCTACACCTCGCACATTGACATGCCTCTCTCTCTCTCTCTCTCTCTCTCTCTCTCACTAGTCTCAGTCTCATGATCTCTCTATGATCTTTTTTACAATCTCTCTCTCTCTCTCTCTCCTTTTTACAAATCTCTCTCTCATGAATGATCTCTCTCTCTCTCTCTCTCTCTCTCTCCCTCTCTCTCTCTCAGAGTTCATGTGAGACACGTCACTGTGTGGTTGAGTGTTGCAACAATGGCGTAACTGTAGCCACTGTGAAAACCAAAAATCAATCGATCCATTAATATAAATGAAAATTGAAAAGTCATCGCAACTGGTAATAACCGCATGAAAAGTTTTTCCGTTTGTGTACTATAATCAGAATTGGCTCTTCTGTCAATGTACCGGATGCAGATGCTATCTATGCATCCATATCACAGAGAGAGAGAGAGAGAGAGAGAGAGAGAGAGAGAGAGAGAGAGAGAGAGAGAGAGAGAGAGAGAGAGAGAGAGAGAGAGAGAGAGAGAGAGAGAGAGTGTTGTTTCGGTAAAGGTAAAGATGTGCCACCCCCCCTGCATTTCTCGCTTAATTGTATTTTTCCATTTTTGCCTTTCTTACCATACATAAAGCTGCATTTTAGGAACATTTTTTTAGCTAATATTAGTAATAACCTTTTTGGAATTTTTGCTAACCCTATCCCTAACCCTAGCCTACCTCTCCCCCCACTATGTACTGCAGTACACCGCGATTTGTCACAGTTGTGGTTCGTTGCGTTTTTCCCGTCTTATAGGGTGGGGGTTAGGGTTAGGGTTAGGGTTAGGGCTAGGGTTAGTATTCCAAAAGGTTTTTAGCTAAAAATGTTCCTAAAATACAGCTTTATGTATGGTAAGAAAGGCAATAACGGAAAAATACAATTAACCGAGAAATGTAGGGGGGGTGGCACATCTTGACCTTTACCGTTGTTTCTTTTCTATAATTTTCTGTGTGCCCGTAGCTCTGACGTTAGCCTTGAAATAGTATTTTATTCTGTAATACTAATAGGATTTTTATGACAGATTTTGATGAACTTATAGGCAGTAATATAAACAAATATCAGGCCAGAGAAATAGATTAAGGGCTAATCAGAATTGTCATTCAGCTGCATCAGTTAGACCTAACTGTTAATTTTAATGTCAGGAATGCAAGATGTTGATTACCTTCCTTTCAGTTGTAATAATACTTTAATAGTCAGAACTGACTTTGACAACTATATTGGAAGAAGATCAATTACATATTTTTGCCCAAGGGAAGAGATTTTTAAACAAACCAGCATTACATGCTAATTTACATTATCTGGCAACTTAGCCTTCTTCTTCTTCTTGCAGTAGACAACCATCATCATGATCATCCTTTTGTTGTGTGTAGTAACTGGGGACTTCGGTCATGTAGAGAAATAACAAATCTGTACACAGTTACAGTAATAATTTCTTTGGCCGCCCAGATGACTGGGGGAAAGATGGGACAAGTTGGAAGTAGGATTGGGGAATACTGAATGGGAATGAGTGGGGAAGGATTGCGGGGAGGGAGGGGGGAGGGGAGGGGCGCACTAGTTTACTTACCCTCACACATTTTGTTCAATTCAACACCCAAGAAAGCCATGTTTCTTTACAATCTGCGGATCAATAACAAGTTTTGTCAGCGGACTGAAATTTCTCTGAAGGCATTTCAAATCAGTGAGAGCAGAAATCTCTTCCCACGTGCAGTATTTTCGCTTTCAAGCAGACGTGCTGGCATGGTCGCAGCCATTTTGATAAGTCCGCACTTCAAAATAAAATAAAATTCTAGTAAAAATAATTTCTTGCTTAATTTTTACTGCACAATTGATTTATTCTACTGATAAGAATGAATTAAGTATATGGCTAAACAAGTAATTAACATTTTGCTGGCTAATTTTAACCTTTGACCCACTTTTTTCAGACATACTATTCTATTTTCTTCCGGGGTCATCATAAACAAACTAATGACAGGATGATTGACAGCTGACATGCTATTTTTAGATCATCCGATGTAAAGCACAACACACCCAACATGCAAACAAAACAATA
>CM065688.1:751287-768787 GCA_017654935.2 Phymorhynchus buccinoides
AGAGAGAGAGAGAGAGAGAGAGAGAGAGAGAACGAACGAACGAACGAACGAAATGTTATTTATTCAGGGTAATGAGATAAGCTAAGAGAGAGAGAGAGAGAGAGAGAGAGAGAGAGAGAGAGAGAGAGAGAGAGAGAGAGAGAGAGAGAGAGAGAACGAACGAACGAACGAACGAAATGTTATTTATTCAGGGTAATGAGATAAGCTAAGAGAGAGAGAGAGAGAGAGAGAGAGAGAGAGAGAGAGAGAGAGAGAGAGAGAGAGAGAGAGAGAGAGAGAGAGAGAGAGAGAGAGAGAGAGAGAGAACGAACGAACGAACGAACGAACGAAATGTTATTTATTCAGGGTAATGAGATAAGCTAAGAGAGAGAGAGAGAGAGAGAGAGAGAGAGAGAGAGAGAGAGAGAGAGAGAGAGAGAGAGAGAGAGAGAGAGAGAGAGAGAGAGAGAGAGAGAGAGAGAGAGAGAGAGAGAGAGAGAGAGAGAGAGAGAGAGAGAGAGAGAGAGAGAGAGAGAGAGAGAGAGAGAGAGAGACGGATACCTAGACAGACAGGGAGGCAGAGAATAGTTCAAAATACTATCTTTTCCTTCAGGTGTTAGCGTTATTAGCGCTGTTGATGAACGAAGCTTAATGAATTAGTTGACGGCAGGTAGGGCCTGGGGGAACAATACTAATGAGCTGGCCAGGTGTTGTGTCTTTATGTGTCTCCAGATCAACATCCTATTAGCAGGTGAGCCGGCTGGATTAAGTCCCTTGTTTTTTTCTGGGTCGGTGTGGCCCACATTCAGACTTTCCTCGTATACGATCGAGGCTGCTCTTTAAAGATCCACCAGATCACGTGTCAAAATCACGGGTTTCACGTGCTTTCCTTCTTATAGCTGGTAAGAAATCTTGTTTTGACCAGGTTTGACTCCCATACAAGTGCCCCCAAATTCGAAACGAAACATCATTTTAAAGAGCAGCCTCAATTTAAGTTGGGGGAATTTGTATGTGGGTCACAGCTACCCAGAAAAAAACAAGGGACTTAATCGTGGTGCGTCACTGGGTCTTTAAGGACCCACCAGATCACGTGACAAAATCACGGGTTTCACGCGCTTTCCCTTTTATAGCTGGTAAGAAATCTTGTTTTGACCAGGTTTGACTCCCATACAAATGCCCCCTAATTCGAGACGAAACATCATTTTACAGAACAGCCTCAATTATAAGTTGGGGGAATTTGTATGTTGGTCACAGCTACCCAGAAAAAACCAAGGGACTTAATCGTGGTGGGTCAGTGGGTCTGTCTTAACGTACAGGCACCTCTCTCTGTACAGTACTGTACTGAACTTGCCTGATTATGTACAGCAGAGATCCCAGCATCCAAAGGGAGGGAGTCTAATGACGGGAGGTTCCACTGTATTGCGCACTTCTCTAGAGGTCTTCTGCTGCGCCTTTCAGCCACCTTTTAATATGATTTGCGCCTGGGGTAGCTTGTTATACACCGAACGTGAACCTGCTCTTTTCTACGGTTTGTAGTAGTAGTGGCGAATCGCAGGCCTACATTGTAAACTTTTCGTCTTCTTAATAGCTGCTTAGAATAATATAATTGGTCCATCATATTCTATTCTAATTGCAGCTCATTTAGGCATATCGCGTGCGTGCACACTCACGTGCGCGCACCGTGACGCATAGCAGTCGAAAAAACGCGACTTTATGAAAAGCGCGATCCAAAAAGCGCGAACTACTAACCAACGGAAAAGCGCGAACTTGTAATGACAGAAAGCACGAACTTGTAATGACAGAAAGCGCGAACTTGTAATGACAGAAAGCGCGAACTTGTAATGACTGAAAGCACGAACTTGTAATGACAGAAAGCACGAACTTGTAATGACAGAAAGCACGAACTTGCAATGACAGAAAGCACGAACTTGTAATGACAGAAAGCGCGAACTTGTAATGACAGAAAGCACGAACTTGTAATGACTGAAAGCGGGAACTTGTAATGACAGAAAGCACGAACTTGTAATGACAGAAAGCGCGAACTTGTGATGACAGAAAGCACGAACTTGTAATAACAGAAAGCGCGAACTTGTAATGACAGAAAGCGGGAACTTGTAATGACAGAAAGCGCGAATTTAGTTTCAGAGTAAAATTCAACACAGCCACCCAAATCGCGGAAATCTCCCACCTTTTCACGAACACAACAAGCATGATACACGAAATTTACGATCGCTAAACTGCAACGTCTCTGTCTTTTTTGGTTCCTGATTAACGCGAAAAACAAACACAAAACTGTGATATTTTGGTGACACTTAAGACTGTTGTCACAATCCCACCAGTCGAGGAAACATTGATTTTCTTCTTCTTCTTCTTTTGCGTTCCCAGGCCATATGGCCATAATGGGAAAGGTACATGTGTCCGGTTTTTCCGTTTTTACTGGTCTCCCCGCTGCGTACAGCCGACACATTCTGATTTCGGAGGAGCTCATAGAAGAAACAAATATTTGGAAGATTTTGTTTTGAAAAAAAAGGCAGGAGAATCAGTCAGAAGTCAGTCATTACAAGAAGCCAATAAGTCAGAAAGATAGTAGATGATAGAAAGCGAAGGGAAAAGGCAGAGTCAAAGAGAGTGGCAGATTAGAGGATGTTACAATCACAGAACTTTCAGAAGGTGGGGGAACTAATTTTACGAAAGACCCCCCCGGTATCCCCACGGGGAGACATTTATTTTGAAAGCGAGAGAGGAAGGAGACATGATGGCTGATTTTGACATACAGACAGCAACAAGGGACATCTCCACTGTCACCCAAGAGCCTGATGACTATGGGACACCATTAGAGGCTTGGTGCTGTGTCTTCGTGGATACCCATTTCTGCTGGTGCCGGATAAACACACTGCTCGTGCCAATTTGTGAAGATACTGACAAAAAAAGATTGCCCCGCAAAGTAGTTCGCGCTTTCTGTCGTTCACATTCGCGCTTTCTGTCGTTCACATTCGCGCTTTCTGTCGTTCACATTCGCGCTTTCTGTCGTTCACATTCGCGCTTTCTGTCGTTCACATTCGCGCTTTTTGTCGTTCACATTCGCGCTTTCTGTCGTTCACATTCGTGCTTTTTTGTTTTCACATTCGCGCTTTCTGTCGTTCACATTCGCGCTTTTTGTCGTTCACATTCGCGCTTTCTGTCGTTCACATTCGCGCTTTTCATACGCTCGCGCAAATAATAACAAAATCAGGGTCGCGCTTTTTGGATGCAGCCTCGTGACAGTGACGCGCGTATGCGTGGGAATCTATGGCGACGCAAATCCTCTTTGCATAACCAATCTTCTACCGGCCCCTCCCCCCCGAACACACCCTCTTTTTGCCCCCACCCACCCCCATTTCCTGTGGTGGCTGGCGATAGTCATGGAAATGAGTGGCTTCCCTTTGTAGCCACGGAAATGGGTTACTGCCCTTTGTTGCCTGTATCAGAGAGAGAGAGAGAGAGGAAGAGAGAGAGAGGAAGAGAGAGAGAGGAAGAGAGAGAGAGACACTGGACACTGGAAAACTTTATTTGACAAGGATAAAGAGAGAGAGAGAGAGAGAGAGAGAGAGAGAGAGAGAGAGAGAGAGAGAGAGAGAGAGAGAGAGAGACGTTCATTTGCAAGGCAGATCAGATGTCACAGACAGGGATGTATGGTCTCCATTGGGTTGTTGAGCAACAGCACAGGACCTATGGCTAATCAGAATCAAGTCTCACCCATATGTATGCACGCAAACACGCAGACACGTACACGCATAAGTGGTCAAGAAGGGCGTATGTTACACGTACAGACACACGCACCTAAGCACACATACATTCTCTCTCTCTCTCTCTCTCTCTCTCTCTCTCTCTCTCTCTCTCTCTCTCTCTCTCTCTCTCTCTCTCTCTCTCTCTCTCTCTCTCTCTCTCTCTCTCTCACCGCACACACACATACACACTCACGCACGCACGCACACACATTACGAAGCCAAAGTTAGACCTATAAAGTTACAATTTTCTCAAACCTAAATTGTGTTTAAATACAACGGATAGGTGTAGGTTACAGTCCTTCACCTCATAACAGGAATTCCAGTTAGCCACACTATAGTCCTATGGACCTGCCTAAAGCACTGAACACATCCTAATGACAATATGGACACTCTAAAAACCGTAGCTCTCACTCGCTGTCGTTTATTCAACGCTCGTCTCTTGGCAGGACTCAAAGGATACAACATAACAGCACTCAACACCCCCTCCCTTCCCCTCCTATCATCAAACTGGATTGTTACTCCTACATGCTACATGGATTGGTATTGAGTTGTTAGTAAAATGCACACGTTTTTATTAGTTCCCGAGCGAAGCTGGACACGGTCAAATACAATAGTTACATAGCTTCGCTCGGGAACAATTGGTTTTGACCGTGTCCGTCCGTGCGTACGTACGTCCATGCGTGCGTGCGTGCGTCCGTCCGGCCGCGTTTTCTTGAAAACCATTCAGTCTATTTCAATCACCTTTAGTGTACAAGGATATCAGCTATTGACTGATTGGTTTATAGTTTTATTTCAACCCCCAAACACTTAATCGTTTATATCTCGAGAACTTTTGCATGTATTTCAATGCGGTTTTTGTCACAACGTTTTCTGATAAAATATGGGCTATAACATTATAATCATGAATTGGTCTGTGCGCTCGTGCGAGCAAATCACGGGGTTTGAACCCCAAAGCTGTATATATCTCAAGAATTGTTGCATGGAATCGCTTCAAATTTATTGTGGTGGTGCATCATGGTACGCAAAAGGTCCCATATAAAAATAATAACCATGCTGACCTTGACGTTTGACCTTGAAAACGTATATTTCTTCTTGTGGCCATATCTTTCACATCGTTGGACTTAAAATGTTCAAATGTGGTGTGCAGATGCATTGGCTTAAGGTCATTCTGAATATTTAGTATAATATGAAAGGTCAAGGTCACAACGGTTATAGTCTGTCAATATGACCATCTCTAACCGGTCATTTACAACCACACATTTTTGACACATTTATTTTTTGTTATTTTTTTTTGGCAATTGCTCAGTTTCTTGTCACTGGAGCGCAGATGCGTCCTGTTGCTGTTAAGTGCCCAAGTTTACCCGCTCGGGAACTTATCTGCCGCTCGGCGATCCGCTTGTTGGTATTGAGTTGTTCTCTTCATCACCATCAAATTACTAATGGTGCTGAATGGTCATTGGTGTCAGGAGTTGTTTCCCTTTTGGACCTTCATTTGCATGATCACCCAATACTTGTGGCAAAACGCTGGTTGAACAGGCGAGGTGAAGGAGAACTAATGGATTAGCCTTTAGAAAGCGGGAAGTCATTTTTGCCTGTATAATACACTGACATAATGGGCTCGTTTCACAAGGGGTTACGTTCGCAGCGCTTCGAGTAAATCGGCAAAAACGGTCTAAGAAACACCCTTCTTTCGCCGATAGTTTGGCGAGCGCTCTGAGCCTCTCCCCAAGCAATCTATCGGCGAACTATCACGTGACTTGCATGGGGTGAATACATTTCTTGTTGTTGATAGGTCCATTAAAGTTTGGTTAAAATGATAGGTGTTTTTTTACTAATCAGACAACAGTTTGTAATATTTTTCCTCAAACGTTTTCTGAATTGTTTCTTAGACCCATTTTTGTGCGTAAGTTATTCGCGTCAGTAGTGTCCCCTAGTGAAACTAGTACCAGGACGTTATGATGCCCCCCCTCCATCCCTTTCCCACTCCACCCACCCTCCGCCTATCTTCTCTCTCTTGACCCCCCCCCCCTCTCTCTCTCTCTCTCTCTCTCTCGCTCTCTCTCTCTCTCTCTCTGTCTCTCTCTCTCTGTCTGTCTCTCTCTCTCTCTCTCTCTCTCTCTCTCTCCCTCTCTCTCTTTCTCTCTCTCTCTCTCTCCCTCTCTCTCTCTCTCTCTCTCTCTCTCTCTCTCTCTCTCTCTCTCTCTCTCTCTCTCTCTCCCTCTCTCTCTCTCTCTCTCTCTCTCTCTCTCTCTCTCTCCCTCTCTCTCTCTCTCTCTCCCCCCCCCTCTCTCTCTCTCTCTCTTTCCCCCCCTCTCTCTCTCTCTCTCTCTCTCTCTCTCTCTCTCTCTCTCTCTCTCTCTCTCTCTCTCTCTCTCTCTCTCTCTCTCTCTCTCTCTCTCTCTCTCTCTCTCTCTCTCTCTCTCTCTCTCTCTCTCTCTCTCTCTCTCTCTCTCTCTCTCTCTCTCTCTCTCTCTCTCAGAACATATTGAATTATTAAGCAAAAAGATATCCCAAAGAATCTTCCAGTTATCGAAAATTAAACACTTCCTTGATATAAATGCTAGGAAGCAATTCTTCTATGCACATATTAATTCCCTTATCAACTATGCATCTACTTTGTGGGATTCAGCAAGCGCAAATGTTTTAAAACATCTCGTTAGACTGCATAAACGAGCTGTTAAACTGGTACTCCTCAAATCAACTTCACTTACGACCAGTGATTACAAAGCTGTTGATATTTTGCCTTTTAAATCTCAGTTGGAACACAATAAAGCAGTGATGATGCACAAAATTATGACCGGAAATGCTCCTCAGTCTTTGATAGACCGCTTTTCGATCAACAGTTACAGGCATTTACAAAAATTGATAATTCCAACTCCACGACTAGACCTATTTAAAGCCAGTCTAACGTACAGTGGCGCAACCTACTGGAATAACCTGCCAGCTTACTTGAAGACAATCAAAAGACCATCAACTTTCAACAAGCTAATGAAGACCCACTTAATGAATAAACTACTTTGATATTCTCTCTCTCTCTCTCTCTCTCTCTCTCTCTCTCTCTCTCTCTCTCTCTCTCTCTCTCTCTCTCTCTCTCTCTCTCTCTCTCTCTCTCTCTCTCTCTCTCTCTCTCTCTCTCTCTCTCTCTCTCTTCTCTCTCTCTCTCTGTGTCCCTCCCTCCATCCCCCTCCATCACCCTGTTACTGTACATGACGTTCACAATACTTGAGTCTGTTGAAATTACTCACCACTAAAGCGAAATTGTGTCAGACTAAACTCAATTTTTACAATATAAATTATAAATGTATGCACTATTAAATGAATACGTAGGGAATGCTTGTGTGTATGACTTTTACTATATTATGTTTGCAAACTGTATCATCTTTACTTAAAAAATGTTCGTCCCCTGCAACATGCGTGTGCATATAAGATTAGGTTTGATTGTATTAGCATACTATGTATGACTTTTGCATGCTCATTATATTTGTTTGTTTGTCTTTTTTTTTTTTTTTTTTTTTTTTTAAATTTATTTTTATTTCTTTACTATTCCTTACGAGTGCTGGATGTTTAAAAAAAGCATGTGCTATTTGCTTATTCTATTACCCTCTATGCATAAACTTCATTCAATTCAATTTTCTCTCTCTCTGTGTCTCTCTCTCTCTCTCTCTCTCTCTCTCTCTCTCTCTCTCTCTCTCTCTCTCTCTCTCTCTCTCTCTCTCTCTCTCTCTCTCTCTCTCTCTCTCTCTCTCTCTCTCTCTCTCTCCCCCCCCCCCCCCCCCCCCCCCCCCCCCCCCCGATAGGATTAGGTTTGATTTTGTCACATATGTGTTTCTTTCTAAATGTGTGCACGTTAAAGATGAGTATGTAGAATAGGATTTGGTGTTTTTTTGTCATGTACGTGTATGTGTTTATGCTTTGATTGGTGCATGCTAAATATGAGTATTTACAGTGGTTTTAGGCTGGATTTTATAATCTGTGTTTGTTTAAATTTAAATTGTGCATGTTAAAGACGAGTATGTAAAGTAGGTTTAGGCTTAATTTCGTCATTGTATGTGCTTAGTTTTTAATATGTGCATACACATTATAAAAACATGAATAGGTTTGCTTTTGTCACGTGTGTGTATTTACTTCTTAATTTGTGCATGTTAAGTATGAATAATGTAATATAGGAATATGTTTGATTTTGTTATGTGTACACATATTTACACTTAAAATTGTGCATGTTAATTAAGATGAGTAGGTAAAGTAGAGCTAGGTTTGATTTTATTACATGCATGATTGTCCGTTCAAATAAGTACACTTTTAAGATGAGTATGTAAAGTATGATTAGGATTGGTTTTAATATGTGTTTGTGCACTTCTAAATTTGTGCACATGTTAAAGATGAGTATGAAAAGTACGTAGGATTATTTTGGTTTTATTCTTCGTGAGTATGTGCTTAGGCCTACTCTTAATTTATGCACGTTCAAAATGAGTATAATTAATAATATTAGGTTTGATTGTGTTATTGTTGTTCTACTATATAGGGTTGTATTTTGCATTCTTATATTATTGTCTGTGCTCATTTTCCTTTTCCATTTCAACTTTTTTATTTGTGGTTGGTTGGGGTTTTTTTCAGAGGGCTGGATGTAAAAAAGCATGCTATTGCTTATTCTATTACCCTCTATAAATAAAATTCATTCAATTCAATTCAATTCAATTCAATTCTCTCTCTCTCTCTCTCTCTCTCTCTCTCTCTCTCTCTCTCTCTCTCTCTCTCTCTCTCTCTCTCTCTCTCTCTCTCTCTCTCTCTCTCTCTCTCTCTCTCTCTCTCTCTCTCTCTGCACCCATTGTCGATGTCCATTACTGTCGATTTGGGGAGTAGAGCTGTTGTCATTGGTGGCAGGGAAAAGGTTGACATGCACGTGTTGACCCTGATTACCATAATGCGCGTAACACAAAGGTGACAGTAAAGAGACAGATAGCACGTGCAATGCATATAGAACACTGCTGGATAAACTGTGTGTGCGTGCGTGTGCGTGTGTATTCTCACGTAGGCTTACGCGGTATTATTATTGCTATTTTATATGACTGTTTATCACCCGCGGAGTTTACGGAGCGAAGGTGATGTTTTTTGTTGTGTAAGTGGCTGTGTATGTGTGTGTGTGTGTGTGTGTGTGTGTGTGTGTGTGTGTGTGTGTGTGTGTGTGTGTGTGTGTGTGTATGTGTGTGTGTGTGTGTGTGTGGGTGTGTATGTGTGTGGGTTTGTTAACAGCATATCACCATGAAGGAATAAAGATAGGAAGATTAAACTTGATGTGCATGTAGGCTAGGTACTGTAGATGTGCCTCTTAGTGTCAAGGTCAACGTCATGACCTTGACGTATGACCTTGAAAACTGAAAATATATTTTTAGCCATATCTAGGGCACCAGTCGACATAGGATGTTGAAACTTGGTATGAAGGTGGTTTGGCTTATGCTCCTTCCGAATATTGTTGACCAATCAAGGTCAAGGTCAAGGAGATCGCTGGATCCTGAAAATCGGGGGGGTCGGAAAAATGGAGTTCCCTGTCCCAAGATGAAATCAGGTGGGAATGTTGGCTGGGTATTGTAAATGTGCCTTTTGGGGCGCTTCAACTCAAACACACATACACACACAAACGCACACACACACGCACACGCACACACGCACACGCACACACACACGCACACACACACGCACACACACACACACACACACCTGTGTGTGTGTGTGTGTGGGGGGGGGGGGGGGGGGGGGCGTTGTTAACAGCATACCACCATGAAGAAATAATGACAGGAAGATCCAACTGGTGCAACAGGCTGGGTATTACATATGTACCTCTTAGGGCCAGGGCCTTTGAAAACAAGCGTAACTCCGCGGGTGATTCTCCAATGCTACATTCGATAACTCAATCTAGTTTTTTCTATATTCATTACTTGTGATCAATCAAATGCGCACGTTCTCAATTGACGCATTTGTAAACTCCTCTTTGCTGATTAGAATTGGAAAAAAAGAAGAAAAGTTTATTTTAAAAAGGAGAGGTGTACAGGAATGCAGAAAGTATCACAGAGAGAGAGAGAGAGAGAGAGGGAGAGAGAGAGAGAGAGAGAGAGGGAGACAGAGAGAGAGAGAGAGGGAAGGGCGAGGGGTTAGACACAAAATTGCTTTAAAAAAAAGTAATTTGTACAAAACTTTGTTGAAACGAAAATAATGTCATGTATCTCACATAGAGCATAACATGGGTTTGAACAATTCAAGTACTTTGCTTTCCACAAAGAAATATATTTATAATAGTTTTGCAGAGGTTGCGTTCGTGACATTCTGCTAAGGTAAAGGTCAAGTCATTCACGAAGGAAGACAAATGGGCTGCAATCTCCATTTTGTTTGTCCAAGATCGCCTGAAGCCTGTAGCTTACTTTTATTTTGTTAATCATTGAAAAACACCTGTTCTTATTCTTTTCTTTTCCCCGTGGGGATACCCGGGGGTTCTTCAGTACACAGAGTTGTTTGTTGTCGCACCCTGGCTAAAACACTCCAGGGATCATCCCAACAGCCCAAGCACTTGAACACTATGGTACAAACGCATCAGCTATGGATAAGAACATTACGTGTGTGACCGTTTTTTAAATTATCCGCCACGTTGGCAGCCACACTCCGACTTCGGAGGATTTTGGACTGATGATGTTATGCTAGGCTAAAGACAATCCTCGCATAACTATGCTGAACAAAACATTTTGATGTAGCCTTGGTGTTCTAGCTTATGTCAATTGGTCTGACACAGCCTTATGCTAAGGCGTTAACGTCTGTGTGAAAACAATAACAAACTTGAACACTGTGGTACAAACGCATCAGCTAGGGATAAGAACATTACGTGTATGACCGTTTTTGATTACCCCGCCACGTGGGCAGCCACATTCCGACTTCAGGGGGGGGGGGATTCTTCAGTACAAATAGTCCCCCCACTATATCCCCTCACCTCAGACTTTATTGTGCTGTCGCTGTCTCTAGTTGCTAATGGCCACGTTGCTATTTTTTCGCTGTTTCCATTTCTAACGTTTCACTGTGTTGCCATGAGGAAAGAGCAAAAAACAGCAACGAGTAATTTGACCACAAGTCTTCTTGTCCTTTATCCTCCTCTGCCCTCCGTGCCCCCCCCCTCCTCCCACCTCACTCCCCCCTCCTCTCCTTCACGAAAAGACAAGATGGCAGTTAACCTTTTATGTCCTGGTAATTAAAGGGAGATAATTGGCGTGACCTGATTGGAAGATGGAGGGGGTGTGCCTCCAGATTGCATTTAACTGAAAGGTGATGGGTTCCTTTGTACCTCCCCCCGCTCTCTCGCCTCGTCTTGTGCTCAATCAAAGTGTTTGTAGTGACTCAACGGGCTTTTGTACTGGGGTAGAACCCATAAATCGTTTCAATTAAAGCGAAGGTGAAGGATTAATTGCCCAAACCCAGTTGATTGATCTCATTGTTGAGGGAACATGTTGTTGACATCTTCTTTTGTTCCTTAAATACAGTCGAACCTCAGTAATCCGACCACACTACAGTCTGGCCAAAACTGTCCGTAATGGCGAGGTAGTCGTTACACTGGAGACTCTTTTAATAATGGAAAAGAAGAGGAGACTGAATAAAACTGCCCGGAAAACCGGGGTGTCCTCTATACCGGGTGTCCGCTATACCGGGGTGCCCATTAGGCTGGGTTCCACTGTAACTTCTCGAGTTCCACAGCAGGCTTCTTGTCAAAGGTAGAGCTGGAATCCGTGCAGTCTGCGTTGTCTCCTGTGTGTTAGACAGGCACATCATCATGTTCAGACGCCAGACGCCAGTCAGCCTTCATTAAAGCTGCATCCTTCTCACCCACTGTGCTAATGCTGCTTCTGTGGTGTCCTTCATACAGTCATACAGTGGAACCTCCATATAAGACCTACCAGTATAAGACTCCCTCCCACATAAGACCTGCTTCTCTGAGACATTGCCCTTCTTTGAAAGTATTAAAATTACCTCCCTCATAAGACCCCTCCCTCATTTTATAAATTTTTTGAAGGTCTTATAAGGGAGGTTCCGCTGTATTGGCCACTGCAATGACCACTTTTGCAAGAGTGAATGCCCTTGGTGGGTGGGGGAAGATGCTTGAGTACTGACCAAACAAGGGGATAACTCTCGCCAATAACCCTATTTGAGGCCACTGAATGGCTGCCTTTGCCCTTTTGGATACTGACCAACAAGGGATTAACTCTTGCCGTCAATGGCGTCAATACCCCTGGTTGCAATGGCCAATATTTGACTGACATTTGAAACAGTGAGACTATGAGAGGAGATATAGTGACATAAATGAAGGGGAGTAGCTCTCCAAATTAACCCCCTCCTGCTCATACCTTGCCTTAAGGGTCTTTTGCGAGCACAACATTCGTATTGCAAACCGATGTCGATTTTGTCAGCCCCGAACAACTAAGTATGCTTAATACACGTGCATAACTTTGACTCACAGCGAAAGAGAGAGAGAGAGAGAGAGAGAGAGAGAGAGAGAGAGAGAGAGAGAGAGAGAGAGAGAGAGAGAGAGAGATGGAGGGAGGGAGAGAGAGAGAGAGAGGGAGGGAGAGAGAGAGGGGAGGAGAGAGAGAGAGAGAGAGGAGGGGGGAGGGAGAGAGAGAGGGAGGGAGGGAGGGAGGGAGAGAGAGAGAGAGAGAGAGAGAGAGAGAGATGGAGGGGGAGAGAGAGAGAGAGAGAGAGAGAGAGAGAGAGAGAGATGGAGGGAGGGAGAGAGAGAGAGAGAGAGAGAGGAGGGAGGGAGGGAGGGAGGGAGAGAGAGAGAGAGAAAGAGAGAGAGAGAGAGAGTGTTTAGTCAAGGGGGATTTATTAATTAGTGTATTGAGGAAGGAAGGACAACCCGTTTAACGTCCCCGGGCCTGTAACAGGCACATGTGGGACACTTTTAAATGTACAGACGGAGGGACGATCCCGGAGGTACTGCAATACCAGGAAAGTCCCCAATTTGTTTTAGGTACAGATTCTAAGTGTATTGAGGAAGAAAGACAGATAGCTGTATGAACTATGGCCACCCTGATAACCCAATGTCCGAGAAAATCACTGACCCCTGATTGATTTGACCCCCCCCCCCTCTCCATCCTGTACCCCCCCCCCCCCCTCCTCCACTATCTGCTGTCGCCCGGTGTAGCTCTATCATTCCGTTATCATCATAAAAGGTGTCATGCTCTTATTGTCATTGTTGTTTTCGGTGACATTATCGTTGTCATTTTCCTCATCATCGGCCATCTTTTAATGGTCCTGACACTTCTGTTGTCGCTTCTTGATGGGACAGCTTCCGTTGAGAGAGAGAGAGAGAGAGAGAGAGAGAGAGAGAGAGAGAGAGAGAGAGAGAGAGAGAGAGAGAGAGAGAGAGAGAGAGGGAGAGGAGAGAGAGAGAGAGAGAGAGGGATGGATGGTGTGTGACGAGGTAATGGGTTAAAAGGCTAAGTCCCTAGGGAAGACTAGAAAATTTGCCTTTAGCCCACTTCTCTAGGGTATGGGAGATGAGCAACTTTCCCGGCCCCTTTTCATCTAATAAATTTATATTTGTGCCCGGGTTCTGGCTCGTATGGTTGTAAGAAATACAAGTGGTTGAATTGCTCTAAATGGCAGACAGAGAGAAGTAGGGTTTTACATGAAATTACAAGACTCCCACTCTCATCAGTCTGACCAAAGGGTTCAGGATTATTTGACACTTGTATTTTATTTACTCCCAAAATCTGCATAAGATTATGCAACAATAATAATAAAGCAGCTCAATGGCGCCAAAACAAAATATGGATAAAAAAAACAATGGAATCCGAAAGGATTTACAAGACTTTTGTCTTTCTATAAGGTTCGCCCCATGCCGGAAGGGTTACTAATTATCTTCAGTGTCCGTAGGAAAGTTCAAATGATTGGCGCAGTCCGGTGGACTTAGCTGTTTCAAGTTCCTCCGTGGTGATCGGCGAGTGCTGGGTTGGCTGGGCTTGCTCGTCAGATGAGAGTAGCTCCCAGTCGTTCCGGTTACGGCTTCGCGGGATGGCACGGTTCAAGCGTGGTCTCCTCGCGGATTCTGGGTGCGGGTCGTCTTGGCGACGGACCCGTCTTGGTGCTTGGTGGAGTCCGGGATGATCATCCGGCCCACGATGCCCTGCTGATAATCACAGGAGAAGGTGGATGTAGATCTCTATGGCTTAGAGACAAGGGGCTTCAGTCGGCAGGGAATTAGTGAATCCCAACCGGCTAGAAGGCTTCCCTTGTACAATAGCACTAGTTAATAAATAAACTGAATTTCAGTTAACAAACTGAGATCAGTAAAACATAAAAGGTGATCAATCCAACATCACTCTCCATCCAACACCTGGAAAGGAATGGTATCATAAAGTGCAAGATTGCGGCCCATAGGTTTCCTACTAAAAATAGACAAAAGGGTTAGTAGGCATAAACTCCGGTTCTGGTACCAAAAGTGTTCAAGTCAAAAACACACACACACACAAATAATCAGTGCACATAAATAGAACAGAATGTTTACCACTTCTTTTCTATAACATATCTATCTACTCCTTATTCATCATTGAACATAGGATCTAGATCAAAACTAGGGTCAAACAAACAACCAGTCTCAATCACCAGTCATCAATAAGACTTACTAGGTGGGCTATTCTGGCTGGGAGAGGTGTTGCTCTAGTCAGTTTCAGCGTCTTGTGTGAAAAACTTTTTCTCACTACGCCAATTATAGCCTTCACTTTCAAACAATGAAAGCCTGCTATTGGTTTATTACAGTCCACACGTCACAAGATGATGTTCAGAGTGTACAGAACAATCACGCGCCGATTACAGCATTATCACATGCCGGACATTCCTAACCTTGTGATTGGAAAGGCAAAACCGTCTTCAAAGGGAGATAACCGTGGTTGTCACTTTCTTGTGATGGGTAGATAGATCTTGCTTCAAAGAGATAATTGCCTTATTCGGCGTTCTTTAGATGGTGGGTGGCAATTAACGTGGCGGCCGGACAGAGAAATGAAAAGGAGAGAGGGGGGGGGGGGGGGGGGGGAGAAGGGGGGGGGGGTGTAGATAAGAAATAAAGAAAGCGGGTCGCGCGGGACACTTACGTCACAGAGGCCCCCCGAAGAAAAGATTCTGGTACCGGAATCTTCCTGTGGAACGCCGACTCCACTTTCGACTTGGGCGACAGGGACAAATTAGTGGGGAGACTGGGTCGGCTGGAATGGTGGAACATCTGGTCGCAACACAGAGTTCAAAGGAGCAGGTGGGTTAGAGATCAGTGGAATGGATTCCGACTGAGGTTGGTGCGGCAATCCTGTGTTGAGTTGTCCCAAGGTTGATTGCAGAATAGCAAACACCTCTTGCCTGAGTTTCCCCTTTAGCCTGGATTCATCATTGCTGATGATGTGGTTTGGTAGGCCGATTCGGGTGAAAATGGCTTTGAGTGCCGCAGCTACCTGGCTAGCATCAAGTGAGGAGATTGGGGCGGCATCGCACCTCATGGTACATATGTCGACCACGGTGACTATGTACCGGAATTTCTTCTTCCGTTGAGGTAGAGGCCCGACCAAGTCGACTGCCACTCGCTGAAAGGGAGGGGTAGGTGACGGCTGTATGTGCGGCGGCCTGTCCCGATAGTACCTTCGGTGGGTGTTTGCGGGTACAGTGCTGCCTTTCACCTGAGGTACCTGTGGCGAGTGGTCTTGGGTCGTTAGGCGGACATTCCTTGGGAAGGATTTTCCAAGTTGTGGCGGACTTGGGGACTTGGGACAATCTGGATTGGCTCGCTTGGCAATTTGGTTTGCCGCATTGAGAGGTTTCTTCCCTGCTGAGGGAGATTTGCTCTTTGGGAAGGAGGGAGGGAGTTGGTTTGTGGATTGGGGAGAAGGGAATGCTGCTGAAACTAGGGCAGGTTGAGAGGGGTGCCCTAAAAACACATACTGTGATCCCAGTATGAGGTCATAGACAGGACTGTCCATGAGCACTGCCTTGATGGGTCCCTTAACAAATCTGGTGTCGACATTGATTATGGCGACTGGCAAAGTGGATGGGGGGATTGCAGCATCAGGGCCTTGCAGAGAGATGAAGTCTCCCGTGTATGCTGACGCGGGGACTAAGGATCCGCAGACAATGGCGTCGCATGACAGTCCAGTGTCATAGAGACACTGAACAGGGATGTTGTTGACAGTCGCCTGTCCAACGACTGACGGTGTGCCTGGACACTGTACTGGGGAGGGGTTTGTGCAATTCTGCGAAGTCGAGACGACTTGCATAGTTGCAACATTTTGCCGCTTGTAAGCAAGTTTCCTGCAGTCATCCCGATTGTGGGTGTTCGACTTGCAGTATGAGCAGAATAAGGGTTGTCCCAGTGGTTGTCGTTCATGGGTAGAACTGTTTGACCCACTGTTGGAGTTGGGGTTAAACCTGCTCTGCTGTGAACCAGTGGACCCAACTACTTGCTGTAGTTTTGGCCTTTTAGGGGCGCTAGGTTCATCATGGGCTAGAGTGTATCGGTCACTTAGCTGGATGAGGTCAGCCAGAGTTGTGGCACCTTGTTCGGCAGTAAAGGTGCGTAACTCTGGGGACATGGTTTCGCGCAGTTGCTCGCCAACCATCAGTTCCCGGAGATCCTCATAGGACTCTGATTTTGCAGACAGGGAAACCCATTTTGTCAGATAGTTTCCCAGTCTATCTGAAAATTGGGCATATGACTCTCCCCTACCTTTTCTGGTTGACCGGAACTTTTTCCGGTAGGCGTCCGCTGTCAACTCGTATCTGTTGAGCAGGGCTTCTTTCAAAGCTGGGTAGTCAGTAATTTGGCTTGACGGAAGTTTACTGTATACCTCATAAGCCACACCCCTGAGACTTTGGGCAAGCTTGAGGTTGAATTTTTCCGGAGCAAGCTCAAATTCCTGGGCCAGTCTTTCAAATCTATCGAGGAATGCATCGATAGACTCGGTTGCCTCATTGAATGCCTCCAATGTGAAGGTCATGGCTGAGGTATGAATGGGAGGGGGAAAATTTTGAGGGGCAGCAGTCTCGGAGTCTGCTGAGTTTTCAAGCTGCTTCATAGCTAGCTCATGATCTCGCGCCTTTTCTCGCTCAGTGGCCTCAAGTTCGAGTTCTTTATTTTTGGCATCCTGCACTAGTTGCCTCTGCCTTAACTCATGAGTACGGATTTGCTCTTGCTCGGCAGCATCATGAGCTCTCTGCTTATCTTTTTCAGCTTCCTCCCGAGCTTTATCAGCCTCTTGAGCCTCATGAGCTCTCTGTTTGTCTTTCTCAGCCTCCTGAGCCTCCCGAGTTTTGTCAGCCTCTTGAGCCTCCCGAGCTTTGTGTTTCTCAGCCACCTCGCGAGCTTTCTCTTTGTCATATTCAGATATGACAAAATTTGCTAACTCTTGGCCTGACAATCCTAGAGACTCTCCCCATTCTTTAAGCTCCCTCCTAAGTTTAACAATCTCAGCCATGGTTGTAAATACAACTATTCAAAATAAAAACAAAGCTGCTGAGTTGAATGTATCAAACAACACTTAACTATTTCAGCATAAACAGAAATAGCATGCACATCAAAATAAAGTCATAAATAGCATTCAAACAAATCAAATCAAAACACAGTGAACCAAATCACAATAACTTTCCCAGTGGACACAAGATAAGTTTTGAAAAGGAACTACCGTTTGAATTGAAATTTGTTAGACTTTATGAAAAAAAATATCCCGGACGCGAGCCCCCAA
>CM065688.1:773787-778787 GCA_017654935.2 Phymorhynchus buccinoides
TGCCTGGAGGCCCAGAGGGAGCAGTTGCTAGTCTGGGTGACTGGGCATGAATTTGGTTCACATTGGAGATGCCTGGAGGCTCAGAGGGAGCAGTTGCTAGTCTGGGTGACTGGGCAGGAATTTGGTTCACATTGGAGATGCCTGGAGGCTCAGAGGGAGCAGTTGCTAGTCTGGGTGACTGGGCATGAATTTGGTTCACATTGGAGATGCCTGGAGGCTCAGAGGGAGCAGTTGCTAGTCTGGGTGACTGGGCAGGAATTTGGTTCACATTGGAGATGCCTGGAGGCCCAGAGGGGGCAGTTGCTAGTCTGGGTGACTGGGCAGGAATTTGGTTCACATTGGAGATGCCCTGCCCTGGGTACATCCTCACTCTCTCGGCCAAGAGGTGTTTAAAACAGCTGGCGCCGAGGAAGGTCCCCAAAGGCCAACTAACCCTAATGGTTGCGGCATTTTGAGAACCAGTGCCAATAAAGGAGGGACGTAGTGGCAGGGTATTGGAGAGATCGGTGATCTGGGAATGGATCGATTCTGTCTGTGTGTCTGACCTCAACTACTTATAGTGGTTCCTTTTAACTTACAGAAAGGAAAATATGTGTGTGTGTGTGCGCACGCGCACGTGTGCATGCTTGCGCATGTGTTAATAAGTGTGAGCGTGTATGCGTGCGTACATGCGTGTTAACTGTTATTGGCGGTAGGTGGCTATTACAGATAGCGACAGGGGAAGGATGGAGGATGTAACTATTGAGAGAGAGAGAGAGAGAGAGAGAGAGAGAGAGAGAGAGAGAGAGAGAGAGAGAGAGAGAGAGAGAGAGAGATAGAGAGAGAGAGAGAGAGAGAGAGAGAGAGAGAGAAGTCGAAGTCGAACATTTTAATGAATAGGCCTTTCTGCCCGTATCATATGGAGGGGTGGGGAAGGGGAACACAATGAATAATAAAAAACACACTCAATCATATAGTAAAAAGCCAACTGTCCGTTCGTGTGTGTGTGTGTGTGTGTCTGTGTGTCTAAAACACGAAACGGGCCTTATAACTCCGCCGTTTTTCGACCGAATCGCTTCAAATTTGCTGTGAGCCCTAACGGGGCGATGGCAACGGCAACCGAGGCGGCCGTGT
Source organism: Phymorhynchus buccinoides (assembly GCA_017654935.2). NCBI lineage: Eukaryota > Metazoa > Mollusca > Gastropoda > Neogastropoda > Raphitomidae > Phymorhynchus > Phymorhynchus buccinoides. The sequence continues at coordinate 774,901 of CM065688.1, forward strand.
CATTTGCGCGGTTTTGCAAATGCGCGAAACGCGCATCCGACGGCCTTTCGGCGCCCGTATCTCCGGTATTTCTGGACCGATTGCCTTCAAATTTGGCAGATATATGACCGGGGACGGTGACTATCAATGTGCCAAACCGGAAGCGAATCCATTACTTACGCGCATAACAGCAGCATGATGCAAAACGGGCCTTATAACTCCGCCGCTTTTCAACCGAATCGCGTCAAATTTGCTGTCAGGCTTGCTGTCACCGGGGCAAAGCCTGGCAGCAAATTGGAAGAACATCGGGAGAGCGCGTCACTCTCAGAGCAGCGCCAACGGGAAACGAGGCTTTATAACTCTGCCGTTTCTTAACGAAATCGCTTCAAATTTGCTGTACTCAGCGTTACCACTACTTGGCGTTACCGTTACTAGGCGTTACCGTTACTAGGGAGAGCGCATCACTCTCAGAGCAGCGCCAACGCGAAATGGGGCCTTATAACTCCACCGTTTCTTTACCAAATCGCTTCAAATTTGCTGTACTCAGCGTTACCAATACTTGGCATTACTGTTGCAAGGCGTTACCGTTACTAGGCGTTACTGGTACTCGGCGTTGCGCTAGTTATAACAAAATCATGCATAATTGAAAATCCTAACACAACCAGAGAGAGAGAGAGAGAGAGAGAGAGAGAGAGAGAGAGAGAGAGAGAGAGAGAGAGAGAGAGAACTTGAACTTGAACTTGAAATGTTTAATGAGGATTAACTGAATAAGCATAGCAACACTTCTTTTCTCAGGTCCTCAAACAAATAAAACAAGTGCAACGCCGAGCGGCTGCAAAGTTCCCTCGCAGCATCGCCGAGCTACTCCGAAATCGGAATGTGTCGGCTGTACATACATAAAAACGCATCAAAACAGCACGTAACTACATAAAAACGCATCAAAACAGCACATAACTGAATAGTTTTTTTATATATAGCCTTGGGGTCCGGACCCGTGATTTGAGCGCGCGCGATCATGCGCACACGCGCGCACAGAAAAATTCATGACAACTGTGTTATAGACCATTCATCAAGAAATGTTGTGAAAAAACTGCATTAAAATACATGCAAAACTTCGCGAGATATTAATGATTATGTGTTTCGGGGTTTGAACCCCCTAACTGGCGCGACCTTGACCTTAATGTAAAACTAAATACATCAGTGGATAGCTTGCATTTTGGCAAACTAGTATACCAAATTTGATGATGATAGACTGAATAGTTTTTGAGAAAAACGGACGAATAGCCGGACGGACGGAGGCACGCCGGACGGACGGACACCGGACGGACGGACCAGACAAAAACAATAGCTCCCTGAACCTTCGGCTCGGGGACTAACAAGCAAAATAGAGAAATGAAAGAGAGAGAGAGAGAGAGAGAAACAGAGAGAGAGGGAGACAGAGAGAGACAGACAGAGTGAGTTCATTGCTCTAGGATCCATTAGTCTCTGTCCTGGTGTCTGGCTAGAAGCACTTTCCACGTTACTTCTGCCTTGTCTGCCCTGTCAGAGATTAAAGTGCTCCTACACACAGCAGCTTGGATGTTCCTGGTAGTATTGCAGGTCATATGTCTGGCTGATATTCCTGCCAATACTCAGTTTTAGTCTGTTTCACGTACCAGAGTTAACCACTTCAACGCCAGAGGAAAACAGAATTGGTCGATTTTCTTATTAAACTTAAAAGAGACCTTTGTTGCACTTGTCTTTGACCACTTGCGCAGGGTTTTTTTCTCCCAGAGAGTTTTTTCCCCCTTCATGTCTTAGACAAGTGTGTCTGACTAGGGTTTTTTTTCTCGGAGAACTTCCGTTTCCCCCATCACCCCTCGGTGCCAGGGTGGGGCAACCCACTTTGGGGTCAGACATGGGTTTGATGCGCTAGGCGGCGACCCCCCCCCCCCCCCCTCTATTTCTATTTCCATAACCCCCCCTTCTCTCTCTGTCCTTTTCATTTTTCAATTGAAATGTAATGTCAGCTTTTGCTACATGTGTTCACTTTAGCACGAGATTTGTTCTCTTCACCAAACCTCCCCCTCCCCACCCCTTACACACAACTTCTACCATCTGTGATTGCGTACTCACTGTCCCCAACCTCTCTCACTTCAATTTCCCCCCTCCCCCCCCCCCCCCCCCCCCCCCCCCCCCCCCCCCCCCCCCCCCCCCCCCCCTTGATTTGTGTTCACAGCCTTGCTCTTTGGTTTCAACTTTGTTGTATCATTTACGCGTTGGACTGTAGAGGGGAAGTATTGTTTTTATTTTGATCTTGATGGTTTTTTGCTCCTTCTGTTGCCTACTTTTTGCTCCTTTTGCTATATTTGATGTTTGCTGTTTAATTGTTTGTCTGTGTTGATAAAGGCGCATTCGCCGAAATATCCAGTAGTTTTGTTTTGTCTCTTGTGAATAAAATAACGTCACTTTGCACTTGTCGTGTAGTTGTTTGTTTGCTGTATGTTCCAGTGACGTTGCAGTCTGTTTCATTAGTTTTAAATTTTTAAAAGAGACCTGTTAGACTATATGAGTATATCTGAGAAAATGTTCTAGGAATATATCTCTCCTGACTTTTCTAAACCAAAAACCACCATTCCAAAGTGATGACATCATCAATGACGTCACACATCCCGTAGTAGACGGGACTGGGCGGGAACGGATCAAGACAAGAGGATCGGTATGCTAGTTCCATGGCTTAACGTTGTTTAATCAACGAGAGAACTAATTTTTATTTTAACTTCATGAACAACAATCCGCAAGTTCCGTACGAAGATGAATGTTTGACGTCCTCTGGGCCTATGGGACATTACTGGTGCTTTAGTTATTGTAAACGTACGGAAACCCCATACAATTATATCAGAAATAAGCGGGTGGGATTGCGGATGGGTTTCTGCGTGTAATGGGCACACTCTTTCATATTTCTTACTTCGTTTTTTAGCGGATTGCGCATGGGTTTCCGCGCGAAACTTCCGCGTATGTGTGTGTCCAGCCATAGCATTAGCTGGTCCGATGGTCTGAGGCACAACCGCACACTGCCACTATGCATAAGGCCGGGTTCACATTAGAAGCGTAAGTTCTGTACGGAAAACCCTAAATAAGTGGAAGAAAGAAGGATATAGGGGAAATTCAGACACGTGCGCAAATCGTTTCTTTGTTTCACTTATTTACGGATTGCGCACGGGTTTCTGCACGGAATCTCCGCATGTATGTGTACGTACCCTAAGCTTGATAAGGCATCAGTCAACACTTTCGTTTGTACGGCTGTGGTGACCCTGGGGCATGCCTTGTGCCAGTTGAGACAATATGAAAGTCCGTGCAACAGACACAGCACGTGACATATGCCTTGTGCCAGTTGGGACAATAGTGAAAGTCACAACAAAAGACACAGCACGTGACATATGCCTTGTGCCAGTTGGGATAATATGAAAGTCTGTGCAAAAGACACAGCACGTGACATATGCCTTGTGCCAGTTGGGACAATATGAAAGTCTGTGCAAAAGACACAGCACGTGACATATGCCTTGTGCCAGTTGAGACAATATGAAAGTCTGTGCAAAAGACACAGCACGTGACATATGCCTTGTGCCAGTTGGGACAATATGAAAGTCAACAAAAGACACAGCACGTGACATATGCCTTGTGCCAGTTGGGACAATATGAAAGTCTGTGCAACAGACACAACACGTGACATATGCCTTGTGCCAGTTGGGACAATATGAAAGTCACAACAAAAGACAGCACGTGACATATGCCTTGTGCCAGTTGGGACAATATGAAAGTCTGTGCAACAGACACAGCACGTGACATATGCCTTGTGCCAGTTGGGACAATATGAAAGTCACAACAAAAGACAGCACGTGACATATGCCTTGTGCCAGTTGGGACAA
>CM065688.1:783787-791287 GCA_017654935.2 Phymorhynchus buccinoides
GTTATGCACTTGCAGCGTTGAAACAACGCCAACAGATTAAGGCCTCCTTAACGAGCGTGGTGATTGGTATTAAATGTAGGAAGGGGAGGAAAGTTGAAGATGCAAAGAAGGAGAAAAGAAATAAACAAGTGCAACCCCGAGCGGCTGCAAAGTCCCCTCGCAGCATCGCCGAGCTGCTCCGAAATCGGAATGTGTCGGCTATACACATACATAAGAACGCATCAAAACAGCACGTAACTGAATAGTTTTTTATATATAGCCTTGGGGTTCGGACCCGTGATTTGAGCGCGTTCGATCATGCGCACACGTGCGCACAGAAAAATTCATGACAACTGTGTTATAGACCATTCATCAAGAAAGGTGGTGGAAAAAACTGCATTGAAATACATGCAAAACTTCGCGAGATATTAGCGATTATGTGTTTTGGGGGTTGAACCCCGTAACTGGCGCGACCTTGACCTTAATGTAAAACTAAATACATCAGTGGATAGCTTGCATCTTGGCGAACTAGTATACCAAATTTGATGATGATAGACTGAATAGTTTTTGAGAAAAACGGACGAATAGCCGGACGGACGGACGGACGGACGGACGGAGGCACGCCGCCGCCGCCGGACGGACCAGACCAAAAACAATAGTTCCCCGAACCTTCGGCTCGGGGATTAATAAATAATGGGGAAAAAGACACCGTGTATTTACATATCCACCCTCCCTCTATGTCTCTCTCTGTCTCTGTCTCCCTCCCCCCTCCCTGTCTCTCCCTCAAGGGAGACCAAGCTGACGAGGCCAGTTATGGTTGTTTACCGTGGTGAGGGCTATGGCCTCAGGTTGCTCGTTAGTAAAGTTGAACACACTTCAGAACATCATTCTGCCGTCTGCACCACCCCTCTTAGAGTACTCTGAAACGGGTTGTCTGTCTTTCTCCTTCTGTCTGTCCCATCAGTCTGTCTCTCTTTCAGTTTATTCCTCGTCTGTCTGAATTAATGTCTGTGTGCCTGTTTGTCCGTCTTTCTGATTATATTCTCTCTTTGTGTGTCTCTGTCTCTGTCTTTGTCTGTCTGTCTGTCTCTCTCTCTCTTTGTTTCTGCCCTTTGCATTGTATTTTTGAGGGCCGGATGAAAAAAAGCCGGTTGTGCTTATTCCGTTTTTCCCTCATTAAAAAACATTCGTTCGTTCGTGTTCTCTCTCTCTCTCTCTCTCTCTCTCTCTCTCTCTCTCTCTCTCTCTCTCTCTCTCTCTCTCTCTCTCTCTCTCTCTCTCTCTCTCTCTCTCTCTCTCTCTCTCTCTCTCTCTCTCTCTCTCTCTCTCTCTCTCTCTCTCTCTCTCTCTTTTCAAAATACCCGCACGCACAGACACGCACACATATACACAAATGACAAACTCACTCACCAAATTTCAAGCGAAGACATTTTGAAGCTAACACCCCCAGATTTACACAGTCCCTCTACGATGTAGGCCAGTCAGTCGTTTCCGAATATGACTCCCATATAACAAACTGAGGAAGCTGCTACTCTGGGGTGCTGCGCTAAAATGTGTTTACATCGTCAAACCCTGTATATAATATGAACCGAACTACATTTCCCGGTAATGCTCTAAGCTCTTTGAGATGAAGTCAATTTTTTCTTCAAGCCCTCATGAACAGAATTCTATTGACAAGCTGAAATTACATGCCCCTTGACAACCTGAAATTACATGCCCCTTGACAACCTGAAATTACATGCCCCGTGGAAACTTTCACTGATCGATTGGCTACTCTCAAAAATTTTCTTTATTATTTTTCATTTATACAAAATCTGGGGTAGTCGAGTCGGAAGCTAATGCTCACAGATTTGAAAGCGCTCGCAGCATGAGCTGAAGTAAATTGCCATGTATTGCTGGAAGATCCTGGGGGATTAATTATGTTTTATTTCTAAGCCCCTGTCCTATACGACAGGAATTGTAATGACGCACTGCAATATGCCTCGTGGAAAATTACATTGATTGATTGAAAACACTCGGTTTCTTTCCTTAAGATATATTGAACGCATATGCGCGTGCGCGAGTACGCGTACGCACGCACGAACAGACACATACCTGTGCACACGCACATACACACACACACACAAGCGTGCGCGCACACACTCAAACACAAAAAAAACATATGCACACAAGACATTCAAGCAAACACACACGCGCGCATACACGCACAGAGAGAGAGAGGGAGAGAGAGAGAGAGAGAGAGAGAGAGAGAGAGAGAGAGAGAGAGAGAGAGAGAGAGAGAGAGAGAGAGAGAGAGAGCGAGAGCGAAAGAGAGACAGAGACAGACAGACAGAGAGACAGAGAGAGACAGACACAGACAAGTTTGATGTGAGGTTCTGAACTCCATAAGGTTTTACAACTAGAGTAGAAGAATTATAGGTCCCGTCTTTATAACAAATACAACCAAATACTGTCGGAATGTGCCACTCCTGTTGATGTGACTGGCACACACACTCCATCATATAATACTGTTCTTCGTGAGGTCAGGGAATTGTGTCATTATCAATACAACCAAATACTGTCGGAATGTGCCACTCCTGTTGATGTGACTGGCACACACACTCCATCATATAATACTGTTCTTCGTGAGGTCAGGGAATTGTGTCATTATCAATACAACCAAATACTGTCGGAATGTGCCACTCCTGTTGATGTGACTGGCACACACACTCCATCATATAATACTGTTCTTCGTGAGGTCAGGGAATTGTGTCATTATCAATACAACCAAATACTGTCGGAATGTGCCACTCCTGTTGATGTGACTGGCACACACACTCCATCATATAATACTGTTCTTCGTGAGGTCAGGGAATTGTGTCATTATCAATACAACCAAATACTGTCGGAATGTGCCACTCCTGTTGATGTGACTGGCACACACACTCCACCATACAATACTGTTCTTCGTGAGGTCAGGGAATTGTGTCATTATCAATACAACCAAATACTGTCGGAATGTGCCACTCCTGTTGATATGATTATGACTGGCACACACACTCCACCATACAATACTGTTCTTCGTGAGGTCAGGGAATTGTGTCATTATCAATACAACCAAATACTGTCGGAATGTGCCACTCCTGTTGATATGATTATGACTGGCACACACACTCCATCATATAATACTGTTCTTCGTGAGGTCAGGGAATTGTGTGTCATTATCACCACAGGATTGACGACTTGGGGAAATAACACTTTGCTGGTTTGTTGCCTGTCTGTCGTTTCCGACAATGACTGCCAGATAGCAGAGGGGGGCAGCTGCTATTCTGACGGGCTGGGCTACAATTTGTTTACAGTGGATAAGCCTTGCCCAGGGTACATCCCCACTCTCTCGGCCAATGAGATTTGAGGAGGAGAGTTGGCGTTGGGGAAGGTCCCCAAAGACCAATCAGTCCCATTGGCTGCAGCACTAGAGCCAGTGCAAATGCCCCCTAGGCTACAAATCATTATTGCAGAAAAGGTTATGGGCAGCAATGCATGGACTTTGTGTTAGGCAAAAGCCAAGACCAATACAGTGAACCTCGCCTTCCATCCTAATTCCTTGACTACTGTAGAGCCATTTAGCTCCCAGTGCATGTATGCCTGCATACCCAGGTCTGTAGCAAATGGGGGTCATCATGGCGTAGGAACGACCACGGATGGGATAATTCTGGAATGGCTGTGCCAGTCACGTGATCTCTTTATAGTCTGGGCGTCCATGGTGATAGCAGGATGACCGGCCATATGCATGGACTTGCCACGTGAAATATATAGGCCCTATCTTGTGTGTTGAGGGAAGGAGAATGTTCGTGAAGACTTGGTCTTCCTGTGGATGAAGATGAAGATGATGACGTTGAGACAGAAGTCGAGACGTGGCAGCCGTCGTGGATGATTCCGGAAACGTTGCGAACCCTTGAACATAGGGGTTCGCCGTCTTTTTACAGGATCGTTCGTACGGACTCCGAGTCGTGATGTTGTTTCTGTCCTTGATGCTGGAGGTGGAGTCAGCATCTGCGTCACGGCAGAAGACGGTGCAGCATTGTGAGACAGCCCAAGGTTGTCGTTGGGTCTCATGTGATCCGCTTTGCTTGTCGTTGGCTTCAGTGAGCAACCCTCCCCTCCAAGGCCGTCTTCAGGACCACCGGGCGACCTGCTCTATATTGGGGTGCTGGTGTTGTCACACACGGTCAGGAGACACACAGTCAAATCGAACAGTCTCTGCAGGCAGGTGATTCCCTCACAGTAGATGGCGCTCCCCCTATCCACTGGGCACCGGGGTTTTTGTTGACTCAGAGGCCAACACTGTAGAGATGATCCAAGTCGCCGTACGTCGTCCTGTCTGCATACAAGTCCATCAACACCCATGGTGAGGGAGGTAGACTGCGTCGCCCTTTTCTCCTACTGTCTGCCACCCAGTAGGACTTCGTGTACTGCCTCACACCCAGTACCCGGAATGTGGAAGAAGAAGAAGAAGAAGGCGCCGAGTTGTTTGACTCATTATCTAATGTGTCATCAACGTTCTAACAATGGAATGTCTCTGCCATTGTTATCAGCAGTTGGAATTTCAGCATTTGGTTTGTCATGAGCATGCTTCATTTATGTCAACGCACGCACGCACGCACACACATACGCACGCACACACACGCGCGCATGCACACACACACACACACACACACACACACACGCACACACGCGCGCGCGCGCGCGCGCACGCGCGCACACACACACGCACGCACACACACACACACACACACACGCACGCACACACACACACACACACGCACGCACACACACACACACACGCACACACACACACACACGCACACACACACACACACACACACACAGAGGTACGCACGCACGCACACATGCACGCACGCACGAAACTGCTACACCGCTTTTCTATAAGAACTAATAAGAACGAGAGATTGCAGAATTAATAACCCCCCCTCCCCCCACCGATATACAGGATCTGCTCTTTGTCAGCCATAAGAGACCACGTATTTCGGATTTAACAACAGAATTATAAAAAAAAGATATATCAACCCAAGAGAAAAACCCACAATGACAAGAAGAAGAAGAAGAAAAAAGGAAAGAAGAAGAAGAAAAAGAAGACGAAGACGGAAAAGAAGAACAAGAAGAAGAAGACTGAGAACAAGAAGGACTAAAAGAAGAAGAAGAAGAACAGAAACAACTATAACAACAACAACAACAACAGCAGCAACAGCAGCAGCAACAACAACAACAACAACAACAGCAACAGCAGCAACAGCAGCAACAACAACAACAACAACAAGAAGAAGTATTTTTAACAACAACAAGTGTTTTTAACAAGTGTTTTTAACAACAACAACAACAACAAGTGTTTTTAACAACAACAACAAGAAGTGTTTTTAAGACACGAATGCAAGACATAAAAGCAACAACAGAAGGGTTTTAAGATGGAGACCAACATGATTTATACAAACACAGGAATTTGCTAGATTTCCCAGAGCCTTTGCTGCCAGACTAAACAGCCTCGCAGACAGCACTAAAAGCCGTTCCTTTGATTCTTTTATCGACTCCATTCGCTTTCTTCCTTATTTTCTTTACTCAACCCGCTTCTGTACACCCTTTCTCTGATGTTTTCTCGCTCTTTTCACGTTGTGTTTATTAGTTCCCGAGCGAAGCTTCGGGGAGTACTTCGCTCGGGAAGTATTGTTTTGGTTTCATCCGTCTGTCCGAGCGTACATCCGTGCGTCCGTGCGTCCGTTCGACCTCGTTTCCTTGAAAACCGTTCAGTCTATTTCAATCACCTTTAGTATACAATCATGTTCTAGAGGATATTACCTATCGACTGATTGACTTAAGTTTATTTCAAGGTCAAGGTCATGCTGATTAATGAGTTTAAACCCCCCAAACACTTAATCGCTAATATCTCGCGAACGCTTGCACGTATTTCAATGCGGTTTTTTTTACAACGTTTTCTGATTAACCGTGCGAGTGTCCGTCCGTCCGCCGTGCGTGCGTGCGTCCGACCGTGTTTTCTTGTTGGTTGTTATTGTCATCACTCGTTGTGTCCACGTCTCCTGTTATTTTTTTATTTGAATGCGTTTTAAGCTGACGTAGTTTTGCCATGTTCGTTTTTCCTTGTGTGTATTTCCCCAATGTCTTTCCCTCTGTCTGTCTGTGTGCATATGCATTACTCACACACTGGCAGACACACAATATATACTAGTGCATGCACAAACCCACAGACAGACAGATAGACGTAGACACATACACACAACGACTCTCTCTCTCTCTCCCTCTCTCTCTCTCTGTCTCTCTCTCTGTCTCTCTCTCTGTCTCTCTCTCTCTCTCTCTCTCTCTCTCTCTCTCTCTCTCTCTCTCTCTCTCTCTCTCTCTCTCTCTCTCTAATGCTATATGTGTTGACATTTCACCCCCACATGTTTATGTTTTCTTTCCTTGTCATGTTTTGCCTGAGGGCATGGTGTTAAAAAAAGCTGTCTCAGCTTATCCAATTTCCCTCATTAAAAAAGTTCGTATTCGTATTCGTACTCTCTCTCTCTCTCTCTCTCTCTCTCTCTCTCTCTCTCTCTCTCTCTCTCTATCTCTCTCTCTTCTCTCTCTCTCTCTCTCTCTCTCTCTCTCTCTCTCTCTCTCTCTCTCTCTCTCTCTCTCTCTCTCTCTCTCTCTCTCTCTCTCTCTCTCTCTCTCTCTCTCTCTCTCTCTCTCTCTCTCTCTTCCGTGTAAAATTTGCGTTCGTTCGTTCGTTCTTCTCTCTCTCTCTCTCTCTCTCTCTCTCTCTCTCTCTCTCTCTCTCTCTCTCTCTCTCTCTCTCTCTCTCTCTCTCTCTCTCTCTCTCTCTCTCTCTCTCTCTCTCTCTCTCTCTCTCTCTCTCTCTCTCTCTCTCTCTCTCTCTCTCTCTGTCTCTCTCTCTCTCTCTCTCTCTCTCTCTCTCTCTCTCTCTCTCTCTCTCTCTCTCTCTCTCTCTCTCTCTCTCTCTCTCTCTCTCTCTCTCTCTCTCTCTCTCTCTCTCTCTCTCTCTCTCTCTCTCTCTCTCTCTCTCTCTATGTTTGGGTATAGTTATAGGGTATACTGTATGTTTTTGTGTGTGTGCGAGTACGTGAACGAGCTGTTCGTTTGAGCTTGAATTTTTCTCTATGTTCTTCAATTTACTGTGAACATGCCTGTTGTTATTTTCTATTCTTTTTATGCATTTTTTACTTTCTTTTTGTTTTCATTTTCTTGTTATTTGGCTTTTCTTTTTCCCCTGGAGGGCATGGTGCAAAGAAGCTTGAGCTTATCCGTTTACCCGTATTAAACATTCGTATTCTCTCTCTCTCTCTCTCTCTCTCTCTCTCTCCCCCCCTCTCTCTCTCTCTCTCTCTCTCTCTCTCTCTCTCTCTCTCTCTCTCTCTCTCTCTCTCTCTCTCTCTCTCTCTCTCTCTCTCTCGCTCTGTCTCTCTCTCTCTCTCTCTCTCTCTCGCTGTCTGCTACACTGCATACGATTCGCTG
>CM065688.1:803787-806287 GCA_017654935.2 Phymorhynchus buccinoides
TTTTAAGTGTGCCCACACACCCTCCTCACCCTGTGCCCCCCCCCCCCCAAAAAAAAAAAAGGCCTAAGCAAAATTGGGTAGGCGCAGCTCTTGCGGCGATGCGCTCTCCGGGGGAGAGCAGCCCGAATTTCACAGAGATAAGTCTCTGTGACTAGAAAATACAGAACACCAATACTGATGGACTAGCATCAATAGTGCCTTCTTCTTCTTCTTGCCTCTCTTCCTTGTGTTTTTGTGAAGCCAGTGTGAGTTATTTAGTGACGGTAACAGGGCAACGAGACATGTACACGTGTTTTGGTTTAGTGTGGCAACTGATGAAAAATGACTGTCAACACTGTCAAATTGATTTTTTTTCCTGATTGAAAAACCCCAACGAATTTGCAACTTAGTTTCTTTTATTTAGATACATAGTTTTGGGGGTAATTTGAAGATTTCTTTTCTTTTGTTGGTGTTGATTGTTTCTACCAAAATCTCAAACGATGGCAGGTAACTAATAGGACTTCTCTACGTCCAGTTGTGTGCGCGCGTGCGTGCGTGCGTGTGTGTATGTTTGTGTGTATTTGTGTCTGCGCGCGCTTATTGCTTATATATATATATATTTATGTCTGTCTGTGTGTGTGTGTGTGTGTGTGTGTGTGTGTGTGTGTGTGTGTGTGTGTGTGTGTGTGTGTGTGTGTGTGTGTGTGTGTGTGTGTGTTTCATTTAACGTCTATCCACTTCTCGTGATATTAGACGGTCTCTGTCTGTTTTTGTTTGCGAGCGTGTGTGTGTGTGCGAGCATGCGTCTACCAGTGTGTTTATCCGCGATGTGTATACACATTTTTTTAAACGCATATCTCTCTCTTTCTCTTTTTCTCTCAGTCTTTCATTGTGTGTGCGCGCGTGTGCGTATGTATGTATATATGTGTATTAGGTATTAGGTAGGTATTAGGTAATAAGTATTAAGTACTTTATAGTCACAGAGACGTCTGTGAAATTCGGGTTGCTCCCACCTGGAGAGCGCGTCGCAGCCTGAGGCGCGCCACCCAATTTTTGGGGGGGGCATGGATGTGTGATTGTGACTGGGGGGGGGGGGGGGGGGGGGGGGGGGGGGGGGGGGGGGGGGGGGGGGGGGGGTACGGGGGGGGGGGGGGGGGGGGGGGGGGGGGGGGGGTGGGGGGGGGGGTGGGGGGGGGGGGGGGGGGCGGGGGGTGGGGGGGGTGGGGGGGGGGGGGGTGGGGGGGGGGGGGGGGGGGGGGGGGGGGGGGGGTGTGTGACTGATGAGGAATGAGGGGGGGGGGGGGGGGGGGGGGGGGGGGGGGGGGGGGGGGGGGGGGGGGGGAGTACATTTTGACCAAATGACAACTTTTTCGTTGCCACCGGGTTTAACGTGTGCTAAGTGCATGGGCACACGGGACCTCGGTTTATCGTCTCATCCGAAAGATAGTTAGATAATGAGTACACACGCGTGCGCTTTAAATACTCTTACATTTATGAAATTCATAATATAATGACGATGTAAGGCCTGGTGCAAAGTGAGAGGAAAAACCCCATGTACCCAGGTTCGAACTCGGGTTTACCTGACACGAGGCGAACGCGTTACCTATGTGCCACTCTACACTCTGTGTGCGTGCGTGCGTGCGTGCGTGTGTGTGTGTGTGTGTGTGGTGTGTGTGTGTGTGTGTGTGTGTGTGTGTGTGTGTGTGTGTGTGTGTGTGTGTGTGTGTGTGTGTGTGTGTGTGTGTGTGTGTGTGTGAGAGAGAGAGAGAGAGAGAGAGAGAGAGAGAGAGAGAGAGAGAGAGAGAGAGAGAGAGAGAGAGTACTTGCGTACGCGTGTGCGTAAATGCTTGCATGCGTGCGTGTGTTTGTTTTATCCGTGGTTTCCTTCGTGACAGAAAGTACAGACTGATATCAGAGGCCTGCATGCTGTCCTCTTCTTCTTCTTCTTCCATCGCTCACACAGTTTCCTGTCAATTATGAGCGCAGATGCGTCATGCTGCCGTTATGCGCCTGGCTAAGAAATAATTAGGCCCAGCAAGTCCAACTTCGGCTGGAGGAAATCTTTTTTTTTTAAAAGTGAGATCTAGAAAAAAGGCAGGAGAATGGATCGGTAAGGCAGAAGGATAGTAGATGACAGTAAGCAAAGGGAAAAAGCAGAGTCAAAGAGAGTGACAGACTAGAGGAAGTTAGATGCACAGAACTTCCAGAAGGTGGATGAACTATTGCTGTGATGGCTGAGGGAATGAGGCCAGGAACGTTGATGTTATGACAGCCTGAGGAATTCGGTTAGGTAAACGGAACAAAGGGACAGGAAGGTGTGTGTGGGGTGGGGGGTGTTCGGGGAGGGGGTTAGGAATGTGATAAACCAGCAACAGGGAATCTGGCAGGAAGCTGTTGATGTATCTCCCTCCAGGTAAGCAGTGCTGGAGTTGGTTCCCCTTGAAAGATAAATGGTACTTCAGTGGCGCAAGTTTACGTTCCAAGTTTTCAAATTTTCACCGTTCTATCTATGGTCCACAAA
>CM065688.1:811287-813787 GCA_017654935.2 Phymorhynchus buccinoides
CCCCCCCCCCCCCCCCCCCCCCCCCCCCCCCCCCCCCCCCCCCCCCCCCCCCCCCCCCCCCCACCCCCCCCCCCCCCCCCCCCCCCCCCCCCCCCCCCCCCCCCCCCCCCCCCCCCCCCCCCCCCCCCCCCCCCCCCCCCCCCCCCCCCCCCCCCCCCCCCCCCCCCCCCCCCCCCCCCCCCCCCCCCCCCCCCCCCCCCCCCCCCCCCCCCCCCCCCCCCCCCCCCCCCCCCCCCCCCCCCCCCCCCCCCCCCCCCCCCCCCCCCCCCCCCCCCCCCCCCCCCCCCCCCCCCCCCCCCCCCCCCCCCCCCCCCCCCCCCCCCCCCCCCCCCCCCCCCCCCCCCCCCCCCCCCCCCCCCCCCCCCCCCCCCCCCCCCCCCCCCCCCCCCCCCCCCCCCCCCCCCCCCCCCCCCCCCCCCCCCCCCCCCCCCCCCCCCCCCCCCCCCCCCCCCCCCCCCCCCCCCCCCCCCCCCCCCCCCCCCCCCCCCCCCCCCCCCCCCCCCCCCCCCCCCCCCCCCCCCCCCCCCCCCCCCCCCCCCCCCCCCCCCCCCCCCCCCCCCCCCCCCCCCCCCCCCCCCCCCCCCCCCCCCCCCCCCCCCCCCCCCCCCCCCCCCCCCCCCCCCCCCCCCCCCCCCCCCCCCCCCCCCCCCCCCCCCCCCCCCCCCCCCCCCCCCCCCCCCCCCCCCCCCCCCCCCCCCCCCCCCCCCCCCCCCCCCCCCCCCCCCCCCCCCCCCCCCCCCCCCCCCCCCCCCCCCCCCCCCCCCCCCCCCCCCCCCCCCCCCCCCCCCCCCCCCCCCCCCCCCCCCCCCCCCCCCCCCCCCCCCCCCCCCCCCCCCCCCCCCCCCCCCCCCCCCCCCCCCCCCCCCCCCCCCCCCCCCCCCCCCCCCCCCCCCCCCCCCCCCCCCCCCCCCCCCCCCCCCCCCCCCCCCCCCCCCCCCCCCCCCCCCCCCCCCCCCCCCCCCCCCCCCCCCCCCCCCCCCCCCCCCCCCCCCCCCCCCCCCCCCCCCCCCCCCCCCCCCCCCCCCCCCCACCCCCCCCCCCCCCCCCCCCCCCCCCCCCCCCCCCCCCCCCCCCCCCCCCCCCCCCCCCCCCCCCCCCCCCCCCCCCCCCCCCCCCCCCCCCCCCCCCCCCCCCCCCCCCCCCCCCCCCCCCCCCCCCCCCCCCCCCCCCCCCCCCCCCCCCCCCCCCCCCCCCCCCCCCCCCCCCCCCCCCCCCCCCCCCCCCCCCCCCCCCCCCCCCCCCCCCCCCCCCCCCCCCCCCCCCCCCCCCCCCCCCCCCCCCCCCCCCCCCCCCCCCCCCCCCCCCCCCCCCCCCCCCCCCCCCCCCCCCCCCCCCCCCCCCCCCCCCCCCCCCCCCCCCCCCCCCCCCCCCCCCCCCCCCCCCCCCCCCCCCCCCCCCCCCCCCCCCCCCCCCCCCCCCCCCCCCCCCCCCCCCCCCCCCCCCCCCCCCCCCCCCCCCCCCCCCCCCCCCCCCCCCCCCCCCCCCCCCCCCCCCCCCCCCCCCCCCCCCCCCCCCCCCCCCCCCCCCCCCCCCCCCCCCCCCCCCCCCCCCCCCCCCCCCCCCCCCCCCCCCCCCCCCCCCCCCCCCCCCCCCCCCCCCCCCCCCCCCCCCCCCCCCCCCCCCCCCCCCCCCCCCCCCCCCCCCCCCCCCCCCCCCCCCCCCCCCCCCCCCCCCCCCCCCCCCCCCCCCCCCCCCCCCCCCCCCCCCCCCCCCCCCCCCCCCCCCCCCCCCCCCCCCCCCCCCCCCCCCCCCCCCCCCCCCCCCCCCCCCCCCCCCCCCCCCCCCCCCCCCCCCCCCCCCCCCCCCCCCCCCCCCCCCCCCCCCCCCCCCCCCCCCCCCCCCCCCCCCCCCCCCCCCCCCCCCCCCCCCCCCCCCCCCCCCCCCCCCCCCCCCCCCCCCCCCCCCCCCCCCCCCCCCCCCCCCCCCCCCCCCCCCCCCCCCCCCCCCCCCCCCCCCCCCCCCCCCCCCCCCCCCCCCCCCCCCCCCCCCCCCCCCCCCCCCCCCCCCCCCCCCCCCCCCCCCCCCCCCCCCCCCCCCCCCCCCCCCCCCCCCCCCCCCCCCCCCCCCCCCCCCCCCCCCCCCCCCCCCCCCCCCCCCCCCCCCCCCCCCCCCCCCCCCCCCCCCCCCCCCCCCCCCCCCCCCCCCCCCCCCCCCCCCCCCCCCCCCCCCCCCCCCCCCCCCCCCCCCCCCCCCCCCCCCCCCCCCCCCCCCCCCCCCCCCCCCCCCCCCCCCCCCCCCCCCCCCCCCCCCCCCCCCCCCCCCCCCCCCCCCCCCCCCCCCCCCCCCCCCCCCCCCCCCCCCCCCCCCCCCCCCCCCCCCCCCCCCCCCCCCCCCCCCCCCCCCCCCCCCCCCCCCCCCCCCCCCCCCCCCCCCCCCCCCCCCCCCCCCCCCCCCCCCCCCCCCCCCCCCCCCCCCCCCCCCCCCCCCCCCCCCCCCCCCCCCCCCCCCCCCCCCCCCCCCCCCCCCCCCCCCCCCCCCCCCCCCCCCCCCCCCCCCCCCC
>CM065688.1:821287-828787 GCA_017654935.2 Phymorhynchus buccinoides
CTTATAGGGTGAAAGCTCAAAGGTATTATCGCAGTTGAACCTGTATTGTATGGCATTCCAAACGTCAAACAATTATTTGCACGATTTTTAGTGGTAAAATGAGGCACTTTCCTCATTCTGTGCACACAATTCATTCTGTGGTGCACACAATTCATTGTATGCACAGAATTCATTCTGTGGCACACACAATTCACTCTGTAGGACAGAATTAATTATGTACGACAGAATTCATTTCTGTGCACACACAATTCATTCTGTAGGACACAATTCATTCTGTAGGACAGAATTCATTCTATAAGACACATATTTCATTATGTGCACCACATTTATTCTGTGAGATACACATTTCATTTTGTGCGCAGAATGAATTCTGTGTCCCACAGAATACATTTTGTGCACAGAATGAATTCTGTCCTACAGAATAAATTCTGTACTAACAGAATTCATTCTGTCGGAAACACAATTCATTCTATGGAGAACGAAGCTCATTCGCATACAAAGTGACATCACGGGTGTTAGACATTGACCTACTAAGCTCCTCAAGGGAGCCTCGTTCTCCATAGAATGAATTGTGTTTCCCACAGAATACATTCTATAGGACAGAATTTATTCTGTGCGATAGAATTCATTCTGTGGGATAACAGAATTCATTCTGTGCACACAATTTATTCTGTGGGACACAGAATTCATTCTGCGCAGAAAATGAAATGTGTATCCCACAGAATAAATTTTGTGCACAGAATGAATTCTGTCCTACAGAATGAATTCTGTCCTACAGAATGAATTGTGTGTGCCACAGAATGAATTCTGTCCTACAGAATGAATTGTGTGCACCACAGAATGAATTGTGTGCACAGAATGAGGAAAGTGCCTCATTTTACCACTAAAAATCATGCAAATAATTGTTTGACGTTTGGAATGCCACAGTATTGACCGTACTGATAGGGTAATGGTAAAATTCCTGGGTGACTTTGTGTCTGCTGTTCAGCTGGTGCCAGAGATTATGCGGAGACTGGGGTGTTTGTTCTGAGAACAAGGCGAAAGGTGCGTGTGCGCGCGCGCGCGCGCGTGCGTGTGTGTGTGTGTGTGTGTGTGTGTGTGTGTGGTGTGTGTGTGTGTGTGTGTGTGTGTGTGTGTGTGTGTGTGTGTGTTGCGTTTTCGTTTGAATGAGTTATGAATGCTAACGTGTGTGTGCGCTTTGATTTGATTTCTATCAAGATTCAGCGCCGTATAAATACTGTATGTTGTTGTTGTTGTTAGTCCCCGAGCCGAAGGTTCGAGGAGCTATTGTTTTTGTCTGGTCCGTCCGTCTGTCCGTCCGTCCGTCCGGTGTCCGTCCGTCCGGCTATTCGTCCGTTTTTCTCAAAAACTATTCAGTCTATCATCATCAAATTTGGTATACTAGTTTGCCAAGATGCAAGCTATCCACTGATGTATTTAGTTTTACATTAAGGTCAAGGTCGCGCCAGTTACGGGGATCAAACCCCGAAACACATAATCGCTAATATCTGGCGAAGTTTTGCATGTATTTTAATGCAGTTTTTTCCCACAACATTTCTTGATGAATGGTCTATAACACAGTTGTCATGAATTTTTCTGTGCGCGCGTGTGCGCATGATCGCGCGCGCTCAAATCACGGGTCCAAACCCCAAGGCTATAAAAATTATATCAAAAACTATTCAGTCTATTATCGTCAAATTTGGTATACTTGTTGCACAAGATGCAAGCTATCCACTGATGTACTTAGGTTTACATTAAGGTAACATTTACGCCATTCTGATTTCGGAGTACCTCGGCGAGCTGCTAGGGGACTTTGCAGCCGCTCGGCGTTGCACTTGTTGTTGTTGTTGTTGTGTGTGTGTGTGTGTGCGCGCGCGCGTGCGTGTGGGTGTGTGTGATTGTGATTCTTATTCAATGCAGGTACGTAAGTATTTTTTAAACCTCTTCATCAAAAAGGTATAAGATAAATGGACAAGATAAAACGGACAATATACAACCATCTCTCTCTCCCCCCCCCTCTCTCTCTCTCTCTCTCTCTCTCTCTCTCTCTCTCTCTCTCTCTCTCTCTCTCTCTCTCTCTCTCTCTCTCTCTCTCTCTCTCTCTCTCTCTCTCCTCTCTCTCTCTCTTCATAATGCAGATTCATATAGAAATATTCTGGCGCAGTTTAGAATGGACGTGTCCCAAACAAACGTACATACACATCGATTGTTACTAACACCAGAAAATGCTGCGTGCTCGGTGTGTTTAAATGTACAGGAAAATGAAACTCATGTTTTATTCAAATGTCCTTTGTATTTGTCAAAGTAGAGAGCAACATCAACATCAACATCAACTTAGATGATAAATTGTTAGAATATTTGTCACGTGAAGAGAAAGATCGAATAGTTTGGTTTGCAAACTTTTTACATGTCAAAATCACGGGTTTCACGTGTTTTCCCTCTTATAACTGGAAATAAATCTTGTTTTGACCAGGTCTGACTCCCATAATGTCCCAAATTCAAACAGAAACATCAGTTTAAAGAGCAGCCTCAAATTGAAGTAGGGGAAATCTGTATGTGGGTCACAGCAACCCAGAAAAAACCCAAGGAACGTAATCGTGGTGCGTCACTGGGTCTATAAGACAAAACTACATAGACAGTTTGAACTAAGAGAAATGTGTGGCAACTGAAGACAGTTGTTCGTTGTTGGAAGTGAGGTGGTGTTTTCTATGCTTATTTCTGGCATAGTTGTTGTCTGTTTTGTTGTTGCATAGTTCATTGTGTTCGCTCCATGGAAGGGGCTATGGCCTAGTATCCATTAAATGTCCGAGTCTCCCTCTCTCATATCCTTCTATCACCTGCATTTCCTTATCTGGATGGTGGTGAGATTAGCGTCCAATCAGTCAGACCCTTATGGACGGTCACCCCTCTTGTTTTCTTGCTTCCATTTGTCCTCTGGATGGTGGTGGGATTAGCGTCCAATCAGACCCTTATGGACGGTCACCCCTCTTGTTTTCTTGCTTCCATTTGTCCTCTGGATGGTGGTGGGATTAGCGTCCAATCAGACCCTTATGGACGGTCACCCCTCTTGTTTTCTTGCTTCCATTTGTCCTCTGGATGGTGGTGAGATTAGCGTCCAATCAGACCCTTATGGACGGTCACCCCTCTTGTTTTCTTGCTTCCATTTGTCCTCTGGATGGTGGTGAGATTAGCGTCCAATCAGACCCTTATGGACGGTCACCCCTCTTGTTTTCTTGCTTCCATTTGTCCTCTGGATGGTGGTGAGATTAGCGTCCAATCAGTCAGACCCTTATGGACGGTCACCCCTCTTGTTTTCTTGCTTCCATTTGTCCTCTGGATGGTGGTGAGATTAGCGTCCAATCAGACCCTTATGGACGGTCACCCCTCTTGTTTTCTTGCTTCCATTTGTCCTCTGGATGGTGGTGGGATTAGCGTCCAATCAGACCCTTATGGACAGTCACCCCTCTTGTTTTCTTGCTTCCATTTGTCCTCTGGATGGTGGTGAGATTAGCGTCCAATCAGACCCTTATGGACGGTCACCCCTCTTGTTTTCTTGCTTCCATTTGTCCTCTGGATGGTGGTGAGATTAGCGTCCAATCAGACCCTTATGGACGGTCACCCCTCTTGTTTTCTTGCTTCCATTTGTCCTCTGGATGGTGGTGAGATTAGCGTCCAATCAGACCCTTATGGACGGTCACCCCTCTTGTTTTCTTGCTTCCATTTGTCCTCTGGATGGTGGTGGGATTAGCGTCCAATCAGTCAGACCCTTATGGACGGTCACCCCTCTTGTTTTCTTGCTTCCATTTGTCCTCTGGATGGTGGTGGGATTAGCGTCCAATCAGACCCTTATGGACGGTCACCCCTCTTGTTTTCTTGCTTCCATTTGTCCTCTGGATGGTGGTGGGATTAGCGTCCAATCAGACCCTTATGGACGGTCACCCCTCTTGTTTTCTTGCTTCCATTTGTCCTCTGGATGGTGGTGGGATTAGCGTCCAATCAGACCCTTATGGACGGTCACCCCTCTTGTTTTCTTGCTTCCATTTGTCCTCTGGATGGTGGTGAGATTAGCGTCCAATCAGACCCTTATGGACGGTCACCCCTCTTGTTTTCTTGCTTCCATTTGTCCTCTGGATGGTGGTGAGATTAGCGTCCAATCAGACCCTTATGGACGGTCACCCCTCTTGTTTTCTTGCTTCCATTTGTCCTCTGGATGGTGGTGAGATTAGCGTCCAATCAGACCCTTATGGACGGTCACCCCTCTTGTTTTCTTGCTTCCATTTGTCCTCTGGATGGTGGTGGGATTAGCGTCCAATCAGTCAGACCCTTATGGACGGTCACCCCTCTTGTTTTCTTGCTTCCATTTGTCCTCTGGATGGTGGTGAGATTAGCGTCCAATCAGACCCTTATGGACAGTCACCCCTCTTGTTTTCTTGCTTCCATTTGTCCTCTGGATGGTGGTGAGATTAGCGTCCAATCAGACCCTTATGGACAGTCACCCCTCTTGTTTTCTTGCTTCCATTTGTCCTCTGGATGGTGGTGAGATTAGCGTCCAATCAGACCCTTATGGACGGTCACCCCTCTTGTTTTCTTGCTTCCATTTGTCCTCTGGATGGTGGTGGGATTAGCGTCCAATCAGACCCTTATGGACGGTCACCCCTCTTGTTTTCTTGCTTCCATTTGTCCTCTGGATGGTGGTGGGATTAGCGTCCAATCAGTCAGACCCTTATGGACGGTCACCCCTCTTGTTTTCTTGCTTCCATTTGTCCTCTGGATGGTGGTGGGATTAGCGTCCAATCAGACCCTTATGGACGGTCACCCCTCTTGTTTTCTTGCTTCCATTTGTCCTCTGGATGGTGGTGAGATTAGCGTCCAATCAGACCCTTATGGACGGTCACCCCTCTTGTTTTCTTGCTTCCATTTGTCCTCTGGATGGTGGTGGGATTAGCGTCCAATCAGACCCTTATGGACGGTCACCCCTCTTGTTTTCCTGCTTCCATTTGTCCTCTGGATGGTGGTGAGATTAGCGTCCAATCAGACCCTTATGGACGGTCACCCCTCTTGTTTTCTTGCTTCCATTTGTCCTCTGGATGGTGGTGAGATTAGCGTCCAATCAGACCCTTATGGACGGTCACCCCTCTTGTTTTCTTGCTTCCATTTGTCCTCTGGATGGTGGTGAGATTAGCGTCCAATCAGACCCTTATGGACGGTCACCCCTCTTGTTTTCTTGCTTCCATTTGTCCTCTGGATGGTGGTGGGATTAGCGTCCAATCAGTCAGACCCTTATGGACGGTCACCCCTCTTGTTTTCTTGCTTCCATTTGTCCTCTGGATGGTGGTGGGATTAGCGTCCAATCAGACCCTTATGGACGGTCACCCCTCTTGTTTTCTTGCTTCCATTTGTCCTCTGGATGGTGGTGAGATTAGCGTCCAATCAGACCCTTATGGACGGTCACCCCTCTTGTTTTCTTGCTTCCATTTGTCCTCTGGATGGTGGTGAGATTAGCGTCCAATCAGACCCTTATGGACGGTCACCCCTCTTGTTTTCTTGCTTCCATTTGTCCTCTGGATGGTGGTGGGATTAGCGTCCAATCAGTCAGACCCTTATGGACGGTCACCCCTCTTGTTTTCTTGCTTCCATTTGTCCTCTGGATGGTGGTGGGATTAGCGTCCAATCAGACCCTTATGGACGGTCACCCCTCTTGTTTTCTTGCTTCCATTTGTCCTCTGGATGGTGGTGAGATTAGCGTCCAATCAGTCAGACCCTTATGGACGGTTTCTTTCTCTACTTTATTTTTCCTTTTATAGTTTCTTCTTTTTCTTTTCCCTTTTTGGCTCACTCGTGTTAAATTAACGAAGTTAACACGAAGTGAGTCTATAGTATGATAGTTGATCGGTTGTGTGTGTGTGTGTGTGTGTGTGTGTGTGTGTGTGTGTGTGTGTGTGTGTGTGTGTGTGTGTTGCGTCCGTGGTCTAATCTCCAAACGTTAACGTTGGCATTTTCTCGGGAAATAGAAGGCGTACATTGTTCAAACTTTGCACACATATAGATTGTCTATGCAAGCTTTCAAACAATAATGATTTGAATAATTAAATACTTAAAACAACGCTGCAAGCAGATAACAAACGGATAACATTTTAGATTAGTGGCTTAGAGAGTATTCAACAGGCAACTCATCAACACTGAAAGCCTCGATAGCTCATTGGTAGAGTGTCTGTCTGTCATGCCAATGGTTCCGGGTCCGATTCTCGGCACGGGCACTTTTAATTTGTTTAATTTTTTAGTTGTATCCATTAACGATAGTTTAATTTGTATTTTTAAATTTTATTGGCAATCTTGTACTTTAGACCCCCCCCTCAATCTTTGTTTGTTGTTGTCCCACATGTTCCTGTTTGAGTGAGCCTTGAAGTTATTTTCTATTAGCATAGATCTACAATCAGCTCTTTTACCCACGTGCAATACGTGACGATTTGTTTTTGTGTGTGCCCTTTTCTCCGAGTTTTAGTCTCTTATTTTATTTGGATGACACGGGATGTTTTTAGGGCAAGAAATGATTTGTCAGTTGGCCAACGTTTTAGCCCGTAAAAGGTTTGAAAATAACCCGAAATATTGCTCATATCTTTTAGGTATTAGGTACTTTATAGTCACAGAGGCGTCTGTGAAATTCGGGTTGCTCCCACCTGGAGAGCGCGTCGCAGCCAGAGGCTATCTTGTAGCTTAGACTACCCCCTATCAGATCGTCACTGAGCAGCAGCATTGAGGCGTTATTGGGAAAGGGATAGGGTTAGGATCAGCCCAGGGCTCTACTGTCTGGTGGTTGTAGTGTGACACGAGGCTATCATGTAGCTTAGACTACCCCCTATCAGATCGTCACTGAGCAGCAGCATTGAGGCGTTATTGGGAAAGGGATAGGGTTAGGATCAGCCCAGGGCTCTTGTCATGAAGCTGAAAGAACCAGACTGGGTTTGTTCGTACTGGTTTTGTTTTACCTGAGAAACTGTCCCACCCATTTCTCCCCGTTGTCTCCCCTTTGTTCTCATCACCCCCCCCCCCCTCTCTCTCTCTTTGAAGAGAGGAGAGGTTGTGACGTCATTTGTCCTAAGGGGGATAACTACATAGACAGAGTTATCGATCGTGGCCCTTTTTACTGTCAGGGACAGTCTCTCTGTCTGTCTCTCTCTCTCTCTCTCTTACTCTCTCTCTCTCTCTCTGTCTCTCTGTCTCTCTCTCTCTCTCTCTCTCTCTCTCTCTTCTCTCTCTCTCTCTCTCTCTCTCTCTCTCTCTCTCTCTCTCTCTCTCTCTCTCTCTCTCTCTCTCTCTCTCTCTCCACATACATCGTATCTACTCTGTACTTATACACATATACATGTCTAAATATATTTGGGGGGAAACACCCACAAACAACGTACATACATAATTGTGACGTAAGTGTCCCGCGCGACCCACTTTCTCCGTTTCTTATCTACACCCCCCCCCCTTTCTTTTCTCGGGCCGCCACTTTAA
>CM065688.1:833787-841287 GCA_017654935.2 Phymorhynchus buccinoides
ATGTCTTAATTAGTGATTAATACATAGCTTGATGATTGTCAGCTTGGCAACTCTTTCGCTGAGTTGCGTAATCCAATTAGTCACTAATCAACGAAACTAGACCCCTCCCCAGTCTCGGCTTATTGTCGCCTCTCTGTGTCTGTATATATATATATACTTCTGTCTGTATCTGTGTCTCTGCCTCTCTGTCTTTCTCTCTGTGTCTGTATCTATCTATACTTCTGTCTGTATCTGTGTCTGTATATATCTATACTTCTGTCTGTATCTGTGTCTGTATATATCTATTCTTCTGTCTGTATCTGTGTCTCTGCCTCTCTCTCTTTCTCTGTGTGTCTGTATCTATCTATACTTCTGTCTGTATCTGTGTCTCTGCCTCTCTCTCTTTCTCTCTGTGTCTGTATCTATCTATACTTCTGTCTGTATCTGTGTCTCTGCCTCTCTCTCTTTCTCTGTGTGTCTGTATCTATCTATACTTCTGTCTGTATCTGTGTCTCTGCCTCTCTCTCTTTCTCTCTGTGTCTGTATCTATCTATACTTCTGTCTGTATCTGTGTCTCTGCCTCTCTCTCTTTCTCTCTGTGTCTGTATCTATCTATACTTCTGTCTGTATCTGTGTCTCTGCCTCTCTCTCTTTCTCTCTGTGTCTGTATATATCTATGCTTCTGTCTGTATCTGTGTCTCTGCCTCTCTCTCTTTCTGTGTCTGTATCTATCTATACTTCTGTCTGTATCTGTGTGTCTGCCTCTCTCTCTTTCTCTCTGTGTCTGTATCTATCTATACTTCTGTCTGTATCTGTGTCTCTGCCTCTCTCTCTTTCTCTCTGTGTCTGTATATATCTATGCTTCTGTCTGTATCTGTGTCTGTATCTATCTATACTTCTGTCTGTATGTGTGTCTCTGCCTCTCTCTCTTTCTCTCTGTGTCTGTATATATCTATGCTTCTGTCTGTATGTGTGTCTGTATCTATCTATACTTCTGTCTGTATCTGTGTCTCTGCCTCTCTCTCTTTCTCTCTGTGTCTGTATATATCTATGCTTCTGTCTGTATCTGTGTCTCTGCCTCTCTCTCTTTCTCTCTGTGTCTGTATCTATCTATACTTCTGTCTGTATCTGTGTCTCTGCCTCTCTCTCTCTCTCTGTGTCTGTATCTATCTATACTTCTGTCTGTATCTGTGTCTCTGCCTCTCTCTCTTTCTCTCTGTGTCTGTATCTATCTATACTTCTGTCTGTATCTGTGTCTCTGCCTCTCTCTCTTTCTCTGTGTGTCTGTATCTATCTATACTTCTGTCTGTATCTGTGTCTCTGCCTCTCTCTCTTTCTCTCTGTGTCTGTATCTATCTATACTTCTGTCTGTATCTGTGTCTCTGCCTCTCTCTCTTTCTCTCTGTGTCTGTATATATCTATGCTTCTGTCTGTATCTGTGTCTCTGCCTCTCTCTCTTTCTCTCTGTGTCTGTATCTATCTATACTTCTGTCTGTATCTGTGTCTCTGCCTCTCTCTCTTTCTCTCTGTGTCTGTATATATCTATGCTGTCTCTGTATCTGTGTCTCTGCCTCTCTCTCTTTCTCTCTGTGTCTGTATCTATCTATACTTCTGTCTGTATCTGTGTCTCTGCCTCTCTCTCTTTCTCTCTGTGTCTGTATATATCTATGCTTCTCTCTGTATCTGTATATATTTATACTTCTGTCTGTATCTGTGTGTCTGCCTCTCTCTCTTTCTCTGTGTGTCTGTATCTATCTATACTTCTGTCTGTATCTGTGTCTGTATCTATCTATACTTCTGTTTGTATGTGTGTCTCTGCCTCTCTCTCTTTCTCTCTGTGTCTGTATATATCTATGCTTCTCTCTGTATCTGTGTCTCAGTCCTGAGATGACCATCGCTGTGGACGGGACTATAATGGACAAACATAATTCTCTGTGTCTCTCTGTGGCTCTGTTTCCTCCCGTCTGTCTCTGTTTCTCTGCCTCTCTCTCTTTCTGAGCTTACCTTTATTTGTGTCTCTCTGGCTGTGCCTCTGTATGTCTCTGTGTCTCTCTCTCTCTCTCTCTCTCTCTCTCTCTCTCTCTCTCTCTCTCTCTCTCTCTCTCTCTCTCTCTCTCTCTCTCTCTCTCTCTCTCTCTCTCTCTCTCTCTCTCTTCTATTTTTATGCGTGCTAGAGCGTGCGAGCGCGCGTGTATGCATTTTAATGTGTTTATAAGTGAGTGTACATGTTTGTAAGAGTGATGATGCTTTCGCTGACGTATACGCTCACTCAGAGAGACATACATACGCATTTAGACAAGACGAAACGCACGCGCACACACGCACACGCGCGCGCGCACGCACACGCACGCACACGCACACGCACACGCACACACACACACACACACACACACACACACACACACACACACACACACACACACACACACACACACACACACACACACACACACAGTGACACACAGAGTGACACACACACAGTGACATACAGAGTGACACACATACACACATACACAGTGACACACATACAGTGACATACAGAGTGACACACACTCACACACAGTGACACACACACAGTGACACACACACAGTGACACACACACATACAGTGACACACACACGGTGACATACTGAGTGACACACACTCACACACACAGTGACACACACATACACAGTGACATACAGAGTGACACACATACATACACACACAGTGACATACAGAGTGACACACACTCACATATACAGTGACACACACAGTGACACAAACACACAGTCACACACACATCTTTATCCACCCTCTCCCCTCTCTCTCTACGTGTGCATCTCTCCATTTCTGTATCTCGAGCTCCCAAATTTAATGATCACACCAAAATATCACCAAACGTAATACAACAACACCAACGCATACAGAAAGCGATTTAGAGAGGGTTAGAGATTTGAGAGGTCGATACAATGGAAAAAAACCATCGTTTAGTTTAACAAACCCAAACCCAGAAACAAGTTCAGAAAAACGAACAGAAAAAATGGCATAAAGGAACCAAGTTTTGCGTATTGACACACACTGTTTAGCCCATGCCTCTTTCCCACATGATTTCCCACTGTTTTCCCACTCTTTCAATATTAGCTGTTTCCGCAATCGTCAGCTTTAAAGACCCCCCACGTCACGTGTCACATTCCCTCTTATGTTTGGAAGATTTCTACAGATTTCTTACCAGAGGGAAACACGTGAAAACCGTGATTCTGATACGTGACGTGGTGGGTCTTTAACCCGGTGGAGATGGCCTCGGTAAACTTTGGAGAAATGTCCACTCCACTGTCTGTGACGAACATTGGAACGTGGGGAGGCATATGTACACACACTGATGCACCTGTGTGTGCGACACGCAAACACGCGCGCATGCAAGCACACACATACAAACACATCCACACACAAATATATGCACAAACTCACGCATGTATGCGTACACTCACACAATCGTACACGCACAAAAAATATCCATGCATATTTTAGGCCTACGCATCTACACACGCACGCACACAACTTGATCTCACACATAAGCACGTACATATTAGGCTTACACGCATAGGCCTACACACGCACGCAAACACGCGCGTGCACACACAGACAGACATACACACACACACACACACACACACACACACACACACACACACACACACACACACACACACACACACACACACACACACACACATTGGGTCCCATTCTTTTTGTTCTATACACTCAACCTATTTCTGACATTGTGGCCCATCATGACATTTACCATCACTGCTTCTCTGATGACAACCAAATCTACACCTCTGGTGATATCTCTATACTCCCCTCCATCATTGAACGTACACAGCTATGTATTTCTGACATCAAGGCATGGATGACTTACAACAAGCTCCAGCTAAACAACGACAAAACTGAACTGATTTTCATTCTATCAAAAAGGCTCATGTCTACAATCTCTGTCCCTACTTCTGTCCAACTTGGAAACTCTCTCATTCAGACCTCTACTACCGTGCGCAATCTAGGCGTTGTACTGGACCAGACACTCTCTTTTCAAAGTCAAATTTCTTCTGTCTGCCGTGCTTGCTATTTGGAGCTTCGGCGCATCAGTTCTGTACGTCATCTTCTGTCTGAAGAAGCCACCAAAACCCTCATTTCTGCCTTTGTTCTTTCAAGACTTGATTACTGTAATTCTCTCCTTGCTGGCTGCCCACAAAATCTCCTGATTAAATTGCAGAAAGTCCAAAATAATGCTGCTCGCCTCGTCCTGAAATGCCCGAGGACCTCTCATGTTTCTCCTTTGCTTCAATCTCTCCACTGGCTCCCTGTTGAAAAGCGCATTGAGTATAAACTCTCTCTATTATGTTACAAGTCGCTGAATGGTTTGGCCCCATCATATCTCTCTGATCTTCTATCGATTTATACTCCCACTAGACTGCTTCGCTCCTCCTCTGACACTCACGTTCTGCAGATCCCCCGTTTCCGTGCCAGAACTCTTGGCGAACGTTCTTTTTCTTTCCAAGCTCCCTCCTCCTGGAACTGGCCTCCCTTCTGCACTCCGAACCTCAAACAGCCTCTCTTCTTTCAAGTCCTCCCTCAAAACAACTCTCTTCAAAACATAATCTTTCTCATCCTCCTCCTGCAAAGGTTATCCGTTGAGTCATGTGTGTGTGTGCGTGTGCGTGCGTGTGTGTGTGTGTTTTGTTGGTGTGTGTGTGTGTGTGTGTGTGTGTGTGTGTGTGTGTGTGTGTGTGTGTGTGTGTGTGTGTGTGTGTGTGTGTGTGTGTGTGTGTGTGTGTGTGTTTGACCTTAAGTTCGTGTGAGTGTTTTGTGTGTTGTCCAGCTTTTCATTTTGTTAGTATTGTTTTTATCATGATTGTAAGCGCTTAGGGCTTTTGTTAAGATTAAGCGCCCTAAATATTCATTATTATTATTATATATATAGACACACACACACACACACACACACACACACACACACACACACACACACACGCACACACACAAACATATGTTAGGCCTACACACATACACTAGCACACTGGCGGACTTACTATCCCTCCCCCTCTCTCTCTGTGTCTCTCTTTCTTTCTTTCTCTGTCTCTCTCTGTCGCTCTCTCCTTTGTGTCTCTCTTTGTCTCTCTCTGTCCCTGTCTGTCTGTCTGTTTGTCAGACAGACAGACAGACAGATATACAGGCAGGCAAACAGACAGACAGACACATAGAGATAGACATACACAGGCAGACAAACAGTCACAGACATACATACAGACAGACAGACAGACAGATAGAGAGACAGGCAGACAGACACAGACAGATCGAGAGACAGGCAGACAGACAGAGACTTCAACTAAAAATGGATGGAATTCAGTCGTATAGGCCTACTATTTACTATTATACTGTTAGAAGTTTGGGAGGCACCTAAGGTCACGTGGACCTATACTTTGCCATGGCAACGCACGCGATAGCGGCACGCGATGGGGGAGGGGGGTGGGGAGGGGGGGGTGGGTGGGGGGGGGGTGAAGGGAGCGGGGAGGGGTGTGGGTGTGAGTTCATACATTCCAGACATTCCTGAAAGACCGGAATGCTGTTATGGTATTTTTACAGGAGGCCCTATGCAAAGTGTGTGTGTGTGTGTGTGTGTGTGCGTGTGCGTGCGTGCGCGTGCGTGCGCGTGTATGTGTGGTGTGCGCGTGTGCGTGCGTGCGTGCGTGTGTGCGTGCGAGCGTGTGTGTGTATGTGCGTGCGTGCGTGCGTGTGTGTGCGTGCGTGCGCGTGTGCGTGTTAGTTGTACACCTAGAAAATGATCCTTGTTTGAGGACTGCATGAAACAAAGACAGAGAGAGAGACAGAGAGAGATAGAGAGAGAGAGAGAGAGAGAGAGAGAGAGAGAGAGAGAGAGAGAGAGAGAGAGAGAGAGAGAGAGAGAGAGAACAATTGAACACTTAAAGAATAATTGAACAACGGTTTATTTTCTTTAGGCCACCAGCCCCTAGAACTAGGGTCAAGGAACGAAAAATATCATACGATATTTACTACACATCTCAATTAGATAACAACATCATTATGGAGACATACTATGATGTTGGGGGGGGAGAGAGAGAGAGAGAGAGAGAGAGAGAGAGAGAGAGAGAGAGAGAGAGAGGAGAGAGAGAGAGAGAGAGAGAGAGCGAGAGAGAGAGAGAGAGAGAGAGAGAGAGAGAGAGAGAGAGAGAGAGAGAGAGAGAGAGAGAGGAGAGAGAAGGAGAGAGAAGAGAGAGAGAGAGAAGAGAGAGAGAGAGAGAGAGAGAGAGAGAAGAGAGAGAGAGAGAGAGAGAGCGAGAGAGAGAGAGAGAGAGAGATAGAGAGAGAGAGAGAGAGAGAGAGAGATCAGACAAACAGACTCACACAGGAGAGATGGAGAGACAGAAAAATAGATCAGCACAATAACAGAGCGAAAGCAAAGTGCATAAGAACTTTCAGTGTGTTTCAGTGCGATCATGGTGTGTGTGTGTGTGTGTGTGTGTGTGTGTGTGTGTGTGTGTGTGTGTGTGTGTGTGTGTGTGTGTGTGTGTGTGTAGCAATGGGTTTTACAGCTGGTTTTGCTGAGTTTGGAGTCCTGTGGGGAACCATACTTTTCACTGATGATAATTATTATGCTGCAATACTTTCTACAGCTGCTGTTGTTTTACTTTAGTTAGTTTTGATCCTCGTGGGAACCATACCTTCTATAGGACTGTTTCATAAATCGGTCTTTTGGGGTTATCTTTCTCTACTGTCTCGTCTTGAAGTCGGTTTGGGGTAGTTCCGGTTCAAAATTAGAATTAAAAAAATGGAAGTTACCTACCTTAGACAACAACTATATTTTGTTCTTGTCTTCAAGTCTTAGGGTATTAATGTGGTCGTATCAAGTAAACAAATAAGAACATAACTGTTTATAGTCAACGAATGTAAACACTTTAAGAAAGAAGCATGAAACAGGACTTAATATTATTAAATTTACAAACTGATAACTGAGCAATTAAACACCCCTCTATTTCAATTACGGAGCAGCCATGCCGTGTTTACAGCATTTCCTAACCGGAACTAAGTGTCCTAACGGGCACACAAACCGTCTGTTACTTCCGTTTTCATTTGGAAACAGTGCTATACTGTTGGTGCAGCAACGCCTGAGACAGCTGGTGGTTTATTTTCGGTGAGTTTTGAGCCCCGTGGAAAACCATACTTTCCCCCGGAGATTGGCGTTTCCGCCTGCAGAGTGTGTTTATTTTCGCAAATCTACAACCACCCCAAACTTTCCTACCCATCCTTACTACCCCCCACTTTTCACCCCCTCCACATTTCTTCTTCTTCTTCTTCTTTTTCTCCCCCCCCCCCCCCCCCCCCATTGAATCCTTGTAAAATAAAATAATTGTTCAGTGTTGTTGTTGTTGTTGTTGTTGTTGTTGTTGTTGTTGTTGTTGTTGTTGTTGTTGTTTCTTCTTCTTCTTCTTCTTCTTCTTCTTCTTCTTCTTCTTCTTCTTCCT
>CM065688.1:843787-856287 GCA_017654935.2 Phymorhynchus buccinoides
AGAGAGAGAGAGAGAGACAGAGAGAACACTTGAACACTTGCAATGTTATTGTCATTACCACCTGGGTCTGATGACAAAGGGGGGGGGGTACTTAAGTATTTTCAATGAAATAACAACATTCGACAACTTAGACATGAAGTAAAAGAAATAAAGGAAACAAAGACATGGAAATCGAAAGAAAACATTCATGGTTACCGACCACCCAATATGTAATCAACATGCGAAACATATCAAGAACAACATAGAACAAGTGCACCACGTAATCGAGCGGAACAACATAGAACAAGTGCAAAGTCTTGCCCCCTCGCAGCATCGCCGAGCTACTCCGAAATCGGAATGTGTCGGCTGTACACACAGCGGGGAGACCATTGAGAACTGAAAACAGGACGCACGCACGGACGGATGGACGGCCGGAACGAAGTGGGACATATCGGGCCTGTGACACAAAGGGCCTAGGGCACAGCGGGCTTATCCCATGTTTAGACTAAATACATCAGTGGATAGCTTGCATCTTGGCAAACTAGTATACCAAATTTGATGATGATAGACTGAATAGTTTTTGAGAAAAACGGACGAATAACCGGACGGACGGACGCCGGACGGACGGACGGACGCCGGACGGACGGACGGACGCCGGACGGACCAGACAAAAACAATAGTTCCCCGAACCTTCTGCTCGGGGACTAACAACAACAGCAACAAGTGCAACGCCGAGCGGCTGCAAAGTCCCCTCGCAGCATCGCCGAGCTACTCCGAAATCGGAATGTGTCGGCTGTACACATACATAAAAACGCATCAAAACAGCACGTAACTACATAAAAACGCATCAAAACAGCACGTAACTGAATAGTGTTTTTTTTATATATAGCCTTGTGGTTCGGACCCGTGATTTGAGCGCGCGCGATCATGCGCACACGAGCGCACAGAAAAATTCATGACAACTGTGTTATAGATCATTCATCAAGAAATGTTGTGAAAAACACTGCATTAAAATACAAAATACATGCAACACTTCGCGAGATATTAGCGATTATGTGTTTTGGGGTTTGAACCCCCCCGTAACTGGCGCGACCTTGACCTTAATGTAAAACTAAATACATCAGTGGATAGCTTGCATCTTAGCAAACTAGTATACCAAATTTGATGATGATAGACTGAATAGTTTTGAGAAAAACGGATGAATAGCAGGCCGGCCGGCCGGACGGACGGAGGCACGCCGGATGCCGGACGGACCAGACTAATTTGTTTTCAACCACCTACGCTGCTCAGAGAGAGAGAGAGAGAGAGAGAGAGAGAGGGAGAGAGAGAGAGAAGAGAGGAGAGAGGAGAGGGAGGGAGGTGGAGGGAGAGAGACGAGGAGATTAGAGGAGAGAGAGAGAGAGAGAGGAGAAGAGATGGGAGGGAGGGAGAGAGAGAGAGAGAGAGAGAGAGGAGAGAGAGAGAGAGAGAGAGAGAGAGAGAGAGGAGAGAGAGAGAGAGAGAGAGAGAGAGAGGGAGGATGGATGGATGGATGGAGAGAGAGAGACAGAGAGAGACACAGAGAGAGAGAGAGACTTGCTTGCTCAGAAGTAATACTTGAAATATAACCTCTGCCAAGGTGGTTAATATGTTTTTTCCCCCAGTTTAAACAATGCCGCTGGAACGTTTTGAACAGAACAATGATCAGCTTGTGTGGAACGTCAGGGTGTGGTCTGGAAATCAGTTATTCATTTTTGAAGATATTATGATGTTTTACTTGGTTTTGATACTTTAAAACTCGGGTTATTATAACATTTTTGTTTTGTTTCGTTCCTTGGCAAGATGTTCCCCTTCCCTTTGGTTGGATTGTTAGTAACGTAATACGTGTCGTGCGATAATGAGAAAAACAAAGTGAAGAAGAAAAGACAAGGAAGGAGGAATAGAAGAGGAGGAGGAAGGAGAAGTCAAGGAAGGAGAAGAGGAAGGAGGAATAGAAGAGGAGGAAGAAGAAGACAACAAGGAAGGAGAAGAGGAAGGAGGAATAGAAGAGGAGAAGGAGAAGAGGAAGGAGGAATAGAAGAGGAGGAATAGAAGAGGAGGAAGGAGAAGAGGAAGGAGGAATAGAAGAGGAGGAAGAAGAAGACAAGGAAGGAGAAGAGGAAGGAGGAATAGAAGAAGAGGAGGAAGGAGACAAGGAAGGAGAAGAGGAAGGAGGAATAGAAGAGGAGGAAGGAGAAGAGGAAGGAGGAATAGAAGAGGAGGAGAGGAGGAATAGAAGAGGAAGGAGGAATAGAAGAAGAGGAGGAAGGAGACAAGGAAGGAGAAGAGGAAGGAGGAATAGAAGAGGAGGAAGGAGAAGAGGAGGAATAGAAGAGGAGGAAGGAGAAGAGGAGGAATAGAAGAGGAAGGAGGAATAGAAGAAGAGGAGGAAGGAGACAAGGAAGGAGAAGAGGAAGGAGGAATAGAAGAAGAGGAGGAAGGAGACAAGGAAGGAGAAGAGGAAGGAGGAATAGAAGAGGAGGAAGGAGAAGAGGAGGAATAGAAGAGGAGGAATAGAAGAGGAAGGAGGAATAGAAGAGGAGGAAGGAGAAGAGGAAGGAGGAATAGAAGAGGAGGAAGGAGAAGAGGAGGAATAGAAGAGGAGGAATAGAAGAGGAGGAATAGAAGAGGAAGGAGGAATAGAAGAGGAGGAAGGAGAAGAGGAGGAATAGAAGAGGAGGAAGAAAAAGAAGAAAACAATCTTCTGATGCTTAAACAACCAACGCACGTGTAACCTATGTAATAGGAATCGTGTCCTCGCCAATTAACCTCTTACGATACACGTAGGGCGTATCTGGGGGTGGGGGTGGGGGGGTCTTGTTCTTGCCCCCCCCCCCTAAAAAGAAATAAAATAAAAAAGATTTAAAAAAAATCAACAAAAGGAGGGGGAAATCTATGACCTCACGTAATCTCCAGCCATAGTGTTACTCCCCCGCGCGCTCAAATCACGGGTCCGTAACCCAAGGCTATATAAAAACAACAACTATTCAGTTACGTGCTGTTTTGATGCGTTGCTATGTATGTGTACAGCCGACACATTCCGATTTCGGAGTAGCTCGGTGATGCTGCGAGGGGACTTTGCAGCCGCTCGGCGTTGCACTTGTTCTTGTTGTTCTTGTTCTTCGTCTTCTTGTTCTTGTTCCTGTTTTTTGTTCTTGTTCTTCTTGTTCTTCTTCTTGTTCTTTTTTTTCTTCTTCTTCTCCTTCTTCTTCTTCTTGTTCTCCTTCTTCTTCTTTCTTCTTTACGCATAGGTGGATACGAATGTTCGATGTCATTCAAATTCACAGACACACAAACGCACACACGCATGCACGCACGCACATATAGACACACACGCGCACACACACACTCACGCACACACACACACGCGCACGCACGCACGCACACGCACGCACACGCACACGCACGCACACGCACACGCACGCACACACACACACACACACACACACACACACACACACACACACACATACATACACAGGTATTCCCATTGACACAAAACAGGCATGGATTTGCCATCACAGAAACCCAAATATACATCGTTATGTGCACCCAGGAGAGAGAGAGAGAGAGAGAGAGAGAGAGAGAGAGAGAGAGAGAGAGAGAGAGAGAGAGAGAGAGAGAGAGAGAGAGAGAGAGAGAGAGAGAGAGATTGGCATACAGTCAAGAATGAATACTGCAAGTCCTAAGTCATTTATTATACATCTTAATATATCAGACAGACAGTGATGGTATTCTAATAGAATATAGACATACAGAGAGACAGACAGACAGACAGACTGAGAGACAGACATACAGACTGACAGACATGATGGAGGAAACGATCCCTAACAGTTCTGTACATCATTGATGAAGTTCTGATAGAATACAGACAGACAGACTGAGAGACAGACAGACAGACGGACAGACTAACAGACAGACATACAGACTGACATACAGACTGACAGACATGATGGAGGAAACGATCCCTAACAGTTCTGTACATCATTGATGAAGTTCTGATAGAATACAGACAGACAGACTGAGAGACAGACAGACAGACGGACAGACTAACAGACAGACATACAGACTGACAGACATGATGGAGGAAACGATCCCTAACAGTTCTGTACATCATTGATGAAGTTCTGATAGAATACAGACAGACAGACTGAGAGACAGACAGACAGACGGACAGACTAACAGACAGACATACAGACTGACAGACATGATGGAGGAAACGATCCCTAACAGTTCTGTACATCATTGATGAAGTTCTGATAGAATACAGACAGACAGACTGACTGACAGACAGACAGA
Organism: Phymorhynchus buccinoides; assembly: GCA_017654935.2. NCBI lineage: Eukaryota > Metazoa > Mollusca > Gastropoda > Neogastropoda > Raphitomidae > Phymorhynchus > Phymorhynchus buccinoides. The sequence continues at coordinate 848,084 of CM065688.1, forward strand.
CGGACGGACAGACTAACAGACAGACATACAGACTGACAGACATGATGGAGGAAACGATCCCTAACAGTTCTGTACATCATTGATGAAGTTCTGATAGAATACAGACAGACAGACTGAGAGACAGACGGACAGACTAACAGACAGACATACAGACTGACATACAGACTGACATACAGACTGACAGACATGATGGAGGAAACGATCCTTAACAGTTCTGTAAATCATTGATGAAGTTCTGATAGAATACAGACAGAGAGACGGACAGACAGACAGACGGACGGACGGACAGACAGACAGACAGACAGACGGACGGACAGACAGACGGACATAATGGAGGAAGCGATCGCTAACAGGTCTATAAATCATTGATGAAGTTCTGATAGAATACAGACAGAGAGACGGACAGACAGACAGACGGACGGACGGACAGACAGACAGACGGACGGACAGACAGACATAATGGAGGAAGCGATCGCTAACAGGTCTATAAATCATTGATGAAGTTCTGACACAAAGTGGCCAACTCCGTTGTGGTCAACATAACAGCAACAGAGGCGGATCAATTAGTCTAGAGAGGGGCGCTTCCAATGACTTGGTTGAAAAGGGGTGGGGGCGGGGAAGACGTGCCTTTCAGAAACTGACGATAGAAAAGGGTATAACTCAGGCATAGGACTGCATGAGTTATGGGTTTATTCCTCATTCTCTCTCCCTCTCTCTCTCCCTCTCTCTCTCTCTCCCTCTCTCTTTTCATTTTTTTTTTAACTGGAGGGGGCTGGGGGTGGGGTCACCCCTGAAATCCCCTTGAAACCCGCCTCTGAGCAATTGGTGTGTTTTATGCTGGTTTGTGTGTGTGTGTGTGTGTGTGTGTGTGTGTGTGTGTGTGTGTGTGTGTGTGTGTGTGTGTGTGTGTGTGTGTGTGTGTGTGTGTGTGTGTGTGTGTGTGTGTGTGTGTGTGTGTGTGTGTGTGTGTGTGTGTGTGTGTGTGTATGTGCAGCAAACCTGATATGACAGCATGTAACCACCCTATCAGTTGAAATGTGACAGATCCGCTGAACTGGAACCAATAACAGACAACCCGTTCTCTACCTCCCCCCCTATTCTCAGAGAGAGAGAGAGAGAGAGAGAGAGAGAGAGAGAGAGAGAGAGAGGTAGAGAAAGAGAGATATAGGGACATAGACAGAGAGAAAACGAAAACGTAATTGTATTTATCCAGGGAGCATGAGATAAGCAGTGACAGCTTTTGCCCACCCAGCCCTGAGGAAAATAATAATAAGATATGAGAAAGAGAGAGCGAAGGAGAGAGAGAGAGAGAGAGAGAGAGAGAGAGAGAGAGAGAGAGAGAGAGAGAGAGAGAGAGAGAGAGAGAGAGAGAGAGAGAGAGAGAGTCATAGATCCATGATATCAGCAGTAATGTGACAGATGCACTCTATAGGAACCAATAACACGCTTCCTCTGTCCATCAGCTTTGGTCAATTGCCACACACAGACGCACAGACATATACACAGACAGACAGAAAGATACATATGCACATCACATACATACGCATACAAACGAGCAACAAGCACACAAGACACAATATGTAGGCTACATAATGCACGGACACACATCAAAATAACACACATACAAACACCCTCTCACACCCCTCCCCATTTAGCATCGATCAGTCTCTACCCCCCCCCCCCCCTTCTTTTTCTCACCATTCGCCGCTCCCTAACTTTCCCTATCTCTTGCCATCTCCACTCCCTCCGTTCATTGACTGCCTGAGGGTGAATGGAATGAAATTAGAAGAAGTGGAGAGAGAGAGAGAGAGAGAGAGAGAGAGAGAGAGAGAGAGAGAGAGAGAGAGAGAGAGAGAGAGAGAGAGAGAGAGAGAGAGAGAGAGCGAGCGCAAACACGCACTAACCACAGACTATTGGATTATGAGCTTATCAGCTTTGTTACTACATTTGTTTCATTTATCTCCCCTATTTCCAACCCACGCTGGCCGCTTGGTGGCGCTGCTGGACTGCTATAGGATCAGAGCTGGAGGAAACGAAGTTTCTCTGACTACTATATGTCTTTTCTCTCCGTTTCCCTCTATTCCTCCTTTTCCTTTACATGTGTATATCGGTAATGTACATAGCAACACTCGCTGGGGATCAGTTATTTAACAAAATGGGACGTACACGATAAACATTTCATTCACCCAGAAACGGTCAAATCAAGTTCTCTGAACATTATTTCATTCAAACGAAATCCATTTAAAAAAACTGTATCGCGTAAAGAACGACAATGAACGGATACCTGAGACTACCCCTGAAATCCACCTGAAACTGGGCATGGGAGGGACAGGTCATTATAAATCAGTGGTCATTGGTGGGAAAATCACAATTAATGAACTGTCAATAACGAGTGTGACCACCACGGGCCACGATCACTGCCCTACAACGCCGCCTCGTGCTGCAAGTCAGGTTTCTGATCCGCTGCTGGATGATCCTGGCCCACTCCTCCTGGAGAGACACCCCGAGCTCATGGACGGCACGAGGAGGCTGCTCTCGTGCTTGTGCGGCTTGTCTGATAATGTCCCAGACATGTTCAATGGAATTCGGGTCCAGAGAGCACGCTGGTCATTGCGTTCATACACTTTCCCTCATCCTGCAGCTGCTGGCTGGCATGACGTGCACGATGATGGCGGCCATTGTCATCCGTGAAAATGAAGTCCGCACCGAAGATGCCTGTGTAGGGATGGACTATGGGGTGGAGAATCTCGTACCAATATCTGTCTGCTCACAAGGTTGGTTTTTTTTTTTAGCACAAACAAGTCAGTTTTTCCTTGCATGGAAATATCACTCTACACCAAAATCAACCCTCCACCTCCTGACCGATGATGTTTGCATGGAATGGTTCATTCAGTCGTCATTACACCCTCTAATGTCAATCTGTCACATCAAAACCAAAACTGGACTCATCACGGAGAACGAAGCGGTCCAATTTGCAACGGTCACATTTTTCTGCATTCGACTGCGTCTAGATGTGATCCCTAGCGAGTGTTGCTATGCATATATAAGGGAAGAATGAACCCGACTGGAACCAATTTGACGTTATATGTATCGGAGATGCACTGACTATGTTTAATATATCACCTTCACTATGGCGGGCTAACTCAACTGGAAGCAATTGGACATGATATGTATCAGAGATGCACTGACTATGTTTAATATATCACCTTCACTATGGCGGGCTAACTCAACTGGAACCAATTTGACATTATGTGTATCGGATATGCACTGACTATGTTTAATATATCACCTTCACTATGGCGGGCTAACTCAACTGGACCCAATTGGACATGATATGTATCGGAGATGCACTGACTATGTTTAATATATCACCTTCACTATGGCGGGCTAACTCAACTGGACCCAATTGGACATGATATGTATCGGAGAAGCACTGATTATGTTTAATATATCACCTTCACTATGGCGGGCTAACTCAACTGGACCCAATTGGACATGATATGTATCGGAGATGCACTGACTATGTTTAATATATCACCTTCACTATGGCGGGCTAACTCAACTGGACCCAATTGGACATGATATGTATCGGAGATGCACTATGTTTAATATATCACCTTCACTATGGCGGGCTAACTCAACTGGACCCAATTGGACATGATATGTATCGGAGAAGCACTGACTATGTTTAATATATCACCTTCACTATGGCGGGCTAACTCAACTGGACCCAATTGGACATGATATGTATCGGAGATGCACTGACTATGTTTAATATATCACCTTCACTATGGCGGGCTAACTCAACTGGACCCAATTGGACATGATATGTATCGGAGATGCACTGACTATGTTTAATATATCACCTTCACTATGGCGGGCTAACTCAACTGGAACCAATGTGACATGATATGTATCGGAGATGCACTGACTATGTTTAATATATCACCTTCACTATGGCGGGCTAACTCAACTGGAACCAATGTGACATGATATGTATCGGAGATGCACTGACTATGTTTAATATATCACCTTCACTATGGCGGGCTAACTCAACTGGAACCAATGTGACATGATATGTATCGGAGATGCACTGACTATGTTTAATATATCACCTTCACTATGGCGGGCTAACTCAACTGGAACCAATCACACGCACCCTGACTCCCTACTGCCTATTTCGGAGGAAAAAAACATCGCTGAGAAGGGGAGGGAGGGGAGGGGGGGGGGGGGGGTAGAAGACAAGAAAGGGAAAGTGGTAAAAAGGAAAAAAAAGAAAAAAGGAAAGAAAAGACCTGTCAAAGAACTATGCTCCAATTCCAAGGCCCCCCCCCCCCCCCCCTCCCCTTGACATCGATTCTGTACCACCCTCTCCACTACTCTCTCCACCTCCCCTCCATCACCCCGCCCCTTTCCTCTGAATGCCTGAGAGGGGTGGGGTGGGTGTTAGGGGTGGTGGGGAAGAGAGAGAGGGGGTGGGTCGGAGGGGCAATCACACACCAGAGGGTTATCAGCCTCAGCTTTGCTGCTGCTGCTGCTGTTGTTGTTGTTGTTGTTGTTGTAGTCATGTTGCCTTCCTTCTTCACTCCGTCTTCTTCTTCCTTCCGTTTCCTCTTCTCTCCATCCTGCTCTGTCAGAGTGACGGAAGAAAGTCTTTTACCTCGGACGCCAGGCCATGCAGCCCATTCACACAGTGAGTGACAGACAGTTTCTCTGGTGAACAGCTTTCGCTTGGCTTTTTTTTCTTCTAAAGAATGTGTGACTTGTACTCGCATCTTGATTGGTTGTTTTATGTTTTAAAAGAAAAAGTTGATTTATAGCTCGAAATGCACGATGTTAGTTTTCATTATCTCCCCATGGCAATACAGTAATATACAAGTCATAATAGAGGTTTGTAACGCATCTCTGCTTTGCGTTTACGGTAAACATTTGCGTTTACGTTTACAATGTTGCTAATTGTAGTTTTAACTTCACGGGCTCCACCCAGTCCATATTGAAATAGGGGGTTCGGGTAGGGGGGTGCTTCTTGTGTTCACACATTCACTTCATAGCTGTTGGTGTTAATTCGATATCATTTGGTGCAACTACATTTCTCTCTAAATTATTAGTCCGTCACCAAGACGGACTATTGCGATGGGCTGGTTTGTATTTTTTTTTTTTTTTTTTTTCTCTGTCCCAAGGATATCTCCCGAACCGCTTGACCGAATCGCGTCAAATTTTGTGTGAAGGTGTGCCTCCTTAACAGGAAGAGATCGGCGCAAACCATTTTGCCGTCGTGACCTTGACCTTGACGTACGACCTTGAAAACCGAAAATCTATTTTTAGCCATATCTTTTTAGATTGTATAACTACTAGGCAATTTCATGTTAGGTTGGTTAGGCTATTTATTTTACTTCCCCCTAAAACATAATTTGCTGTAAGCGTCGCTGAGTTAACCCTAACAGGGCCCACCACCCACTGACACATATTTCGCCTCAAGTTATAGACAAGCATCCAGTCTCTTTTCCCTATATGAGTAGTGAGGACAGAAACGCTGGTTATGTCCCTTTTAAACGTGACACATTTGGGGGTTAGGCCAGTTGAATTCTCCGTTCAAATTCCAGTCTGAGTTTTTGGATAGCCGCCGCTGTGAATGGTGTATAACTACCCCACTAACGATAACTCTATCAGCCCGGTTCGCTGTAGCTCTTAAGTAGTCCATCTTACCCTTTTAGAATCTTTGGTTTCATGTCGTCTGCTGCAATTTATTGTCCTAAGTTCTTTCCAAATTGTATTACTCCAATCGCTGAAAATTATCTTCTCCAGTTAGGCAATTGTTTACAGTCAGGTCAGTTTGAGTTTAGTTTTTTAGGTTAATTTGTTACTGAATTAAGTTTATCTGTTTTCATTTTATCTGCAGTACAAATTATAAAGCTTAATTTTTTTTTGACTCGATGTTTAGGCGCCCGTAGGCCTAAATGTGTATGTCGTGTGTCTAGTGTTCTACTGAAATGATCTATGACAGCTCAAACGAACACCGTTTGGTTATCAATTATTGATTACTGAAAAACACAAAATGCATAATATAATGTCGTGTTCAACCTTGAAAAAAGGCTGCGTTCCATAAACATCTTCAGTATTTAATGGATTGTTTTGACCCAATTCGAAAGCTTCCCCACTGAACCCGAAACTCGAAAGCTTATCAGCCAAAATCGTGTTCTGAATTTTGTAGATAGGGTAAGTAAAGGTGACTTTTCTACAAAATGGTGTGTATAACTATTGAAATTGCAATTTTCAGTAAAATGACGAAGGTTTCCGAAACGATGCAATCTTAACGAAAGAAGAAGCCTTGAATTAAATATTTAAATGGGTGTTTGCATGTTGAGTTGATTTAATCTAAATGCGTAGTGAGATGACTGAACACGATGAAGTACACCTCCACCGTCATGACGTACGTATCTTCCACCGTTTGCGTGTGTTGTTTTCACGCGAGAAATGACGATACGTAACGCATCTCATGCTTGACCTTGGACTGGTTTAAAAGCCTAACCGTACTAACTCTATCACTGTGTTGCCATAGCTGCAACAAAATTTTACGTACATCTTGACCATAAGCTTAGTGTGTTCCTAAATTCCTAGTTAAGTTCTTTCCAAATTGTATTACTCCAATCGCTGAACATTATCTCCTCCAGTTGGAATTGTGTACAGTCAGGTCAGTTTGAGCTTTAGTTTTTTAGGTTAATTTGTTACTGAATTAAGTTTATCTGTTTTCATTTTATCTGCAGTACAAATTATAAAGCTTAATTTTTTTTTGACTCGATGTTTAGGCGCCCGTAGGCCTAAATGTGTATGTCGTGTGTCTAGTGTTCTACTGAAATGATCTATGACAGCTCAAACGAACACCGTTTGGTTATCAATTATTGATTACTGAAAAACACAAAGTGCATAATATAATGTCGTGTTCAACCTTGAAAAAAGGCTGCGTTCCATAAACATCTTCAGGGGCCAGTTTAATGGATTGTTTTGACCCGAATCGAAAGCTCAAAACCAAATCTCGTTCTGAATTTAGATAGGTAACCGTCAGCCAAAGGTGACAACCAAATAGGGTGCCTCACAAAATATGCAATTTTCAGTGAAATGACGAAGGTTTCCAAACAAGATGCAATCTGAACGAAAGAAGAAGCCTTGAATTAAATAGTTAAATGGGTGTTTGCATGTTGAGTTGATTTAATCTAAATGCGTTGAGATGCGGAATCGATGAAGTAGACCTCCACCGTCATGACGTACGTATCTTCCACCGTTTGCATGTGTTGTTTTCACGCGAGAAATGACGATACGTAACGCATCTCATGCTTGACCGTGGACTTAAAAAAGCCTATTACTAGCTTATGACTGTGTTGCCATGAGGAAAGAGCAACAAACGATCAACGTACATCTTGACCATAAGCTTAGTGATGTTCCTATCACCACAGACACGACCGTTGCAATGGTGTCAGTTTAAACGAAAACGCGGTTACCTGAATAAGATTAGAAACAGAAGTACCGTGTAAGCGGTGTTTGTGAGTCCCAAGTGGTGTCTTCAGTTTTGTCGACAAAACTCAAAGCTAAGATGGAGAGGTTCTGACGTGAGCGCCCAATTGTAGGGTAGTGTTCAGAGTTCATTGATTTGGTTTCGGACGCAGGGCTAAACGTAATTATAATATCCTCCAGTTTCTAACAGTACTACTGCTACTGCTACTACTACTGTTACTACTACTGTTACTGCTACTGTTACTGCTGCTACTACTACTGCTGCTACTGTTACTACTACTACTACTACTACTACTACTACTACTACTACTACTACTATACTGACTACTACTGCTGCTGCTGCTACTTGCTGCTGCTGCTGCTGCTGCTACTACTTGAAGTACTCCTACTAAGCACTATAGCTTTTTGCTTCAGCTACAAGCGCAACTACTGTCACTAAAGGCTGCTACTGCAGCAACCGCTCTACTTCTGCTGCTGCTGTTACTACTTGAAGTATTACTACTGCTGCTGTTACTACTTGAAGTATTACTGCTGCTGCTGTTACTACTTGAAGTATTACTACTGCTGCTGTTACTACTTGAAGTATTACTACTGCTACTGATACTACTTGAAGTATTACTGCTGCTGTTACTGCTGCTGTGTACTACTTGAAGTATTACTACTGCTACTGATACTACTTGAAGTATTACTTCTGC